>JBBPDI010079251.1:0-14341 GCA_037974545.1 Cucumis variabilis | reverse complement strand
GAGATTGAATAGTGGTAATGGTTTATTGGCTTTATGCTTTGTATCAAATATCCAAACAACTTGTTTTAATTTTGTATTTTTTTCAACTTTAATCGACTTCAATAAGTTAAAAGTTTTTGCTGTTTGGTCCCTCAACTTTTATAGAACTAAACTTTAGTTGCTATTGTAATTACGAAACATTCCTACTCTCTTGTTCAATCACATATTGGTAGTATGTTTATTCTTGCTTTATTGTAAAAAATGGGGGAAAAAATCAAAACTAGTTTTATTTAAAGTTAATTTTTGAACTTAACTATAGAAAAAAACTTGAAGAAAAGAAAAAAAAAGTTATTAAAAAAGAAAAGATGAAATTAAAGAAAAAGAAAATGGGTGTGCTATTGATTACTTAATTATTTGAGTTTTAACTCCACCATCAATCAGCAACAGATTCAAAAATTTTATACACGCACATTATATAATAAAAACACTAAAAAATGTTTTTAAAATATTAATAGCTTCAATGATTAATTAATTTAATACGTATTACAATTGTTATATAGAGTTTTCATGTTTTGAAATCGATCTATGATAAGTTTATTATCTAACTTATCTAATAAATCTTTTTCAATATAAGCTATAAGACAATCATTCATCCATTGATCTTTCATTCGATTACGCAATCGAGTCCTCACAATATTTATGGCAGAAAATGTTCTCTCTATAGTAGTTGTTGCAACTGTTAAAATCAATGCCAATGTGAGCAATCGATAAACTAATGGGTAAACATTATCTCTTTTCATAACGACCATTTTCATTGCAAGGTCATCAATACTTTTTGGTTCAACAAACTTTGAACGCATATCAATAATGTAATTTTGAAGTTGACCCTCAAGCATAGAGAGTTCAATACCTAAAAAGTCTCTTGGATAAAACTAAGCAAGTCAACTAAGTTTTTGTCGATCAAAAGCATCAAATGAATTACTTGGATTCAAACAGACCACATAGAGAAGCAATTCAATATTTATTTCGGTAAAACGATTATTCAACTCTAGAAGTTGTATATCAATGACAACGCAGAAGACTTCAACGCGATAATGATGCAAATTTGTAATTGGTTGAGATTTTCGACCTTTTCGTCCTAAAACTTAAAACATAGCATCAATTTTAAGAACTTTAATGTCATGACTATTGCAAAAATTAGAAACCCTTTCCAATATTGAATCCCAACCAGACTTTCTCATTGATTGCAATCTACCTTTACAAAAGTTGACTAAATGCATTACATTCACTATATCCTGATCTTTTCTTTGTAAGATTTAAGACAAGTCATTTCTGATTTCCAATATATTTTTCATGAGATGCATATTGAAAACATTCAGATGAAAATATTAAATTCATTAGAATTTATGCTTCATACTTTTGTTCTAAATTTGATCCATTGTGTACAATTGTCTCAAGCCCATCAACTATTGAAGAGAACATTGTAACTAAACTTGTTAAAGTGTTGTAATGTGATTCCATCGAGTATCTCCTCATCTTTTAATCATTATCTCTTGATTTAATTCTCATCCACTTGATATTTCACCATTATTATTTAAAGCTTTAAAAAATTTCATGCTATGTTTCTCTCGTAGAATATTTCGACGTTTCGATGATGTTCCAATAACATTAACTACATTCGTAGCAATTAAAAAAAAACTGACAATTTTCATATGATTTTTTGCAGTATTTATAAGAGCTAATTGAATTTGATGCAAAACAATAAATGTAAAAAGCACATTCATTTTCTTTCAAAATAGTGCTTTCAAGCCATGGAACTCAGCTTACATATTACTTGCTCCATCATAATCATGTCCTCACAAATTAGTAATACTTAACTCATGTTGATAAAAAAAAACCATCAACAACTTCCTTAAATGATAGGGCACTTGTATCATTGACATGGATGATTTCAACAAATCATTCAATCACATGACCTTCATCCACATATCGTAATACAACTAACTTTGAAGATATATCTTTTGATTCATCTATCAAGATAGAAAATTGTTTGTCACCCACATCTCTTATAACTACATTAACAATTTCTGTTGCAACGCAGTTCACTATGTCTCTTTTAATATCAGGTGCAATCAATTTTAAATTATTTGAAGCATTTTTCAAAGTTACGGCTTTAATATCCTTGTTATGGTTGCACAACCATCGCAATAGTTCAAGAAAGTTATCTTGGTTCTTCAAATCATCAATCTCATCATGTCCATAGAAATCTTTGGAGTCTTTGAAGAAACAAAATTTAAAATTTGGAAGAAGAAAAAATTAATATTTGAGAAAAAATTATTGATGTTTAGAATAAACTCTGTTTTGTGACAATTTAGGAAGAAATATTTGGAATAAAAAATATTTTGTGAAAATAGTAAAAAATGCAAGTTATGAATTCTTAACTTGATGGTTATGAAGTAGGGGCACAACCACTAAATCAAAACCAAATTATGATTAAAAAAAAGCATTATTTACTATATATTGTAATCTAACACTTTAAAATTAATATTAAAATACAAAAATCGATAATGTGAGGGGAGCACGTGTCCTTACTAGCCCCTTATTAAATCTGCCTCTGCCATTAATCCATTTTCTCATCAACTTTCCAAAGCAACTCGAGGGAGAGATTGAGAAGAAAGAAAAGAGGAAGTTCTGTTTGATTTGAGGTTGAAGATCATGATGGAAGAAAGCTCAAGAAATGGCAACCATGACAGTTTTTGGTTTCATCTGTGGTGCCTCTAGGTTTTAATATTGTTCGAGCTACACAAGAAGAATTAAAATGTGAGGCATGACTTGTTTGAAAGTTAATGCATTTTCTAACCAATTTCATGAAGAAAGCTTGGGCAAATTCTGATGTTGGTAATTAATTGATGTAGGCACGTTGTAACAAATTTCATGAAAGAAGCTTTGCTTAAACTGATTTACATATGTTTAAAGGTTTATCATGTGCTTTGATTTACATATTAACAATTTTAAATTTAGTCACTTATTGGGATTTATAGCTCACCATTTCAAAATGTTTTCCTACTTTCCAAATAGAGATTGAATTTTTGGTGCATGATACACTACCACAGTCTGCCAGAAGCTTCTGGTTTGATTTTCAATACATGGGCGAAGTTGTATAATGTATTTGTATAGTTCTATATGTTTGATATTGTAAAAAATTATCAAAGTATCATCTTGTAAATTATTATACTTTGGATTACGAATGCATCTATCAGGTTTACTTTCCATAGTGAGTTAAGTCAGGGTTGCACTTCATCTGTGTTTATGATTTTATCATAGTTTCGTTGTGTTGTGTTGCATGTTAAGTATTTCACTGTTAAGAATACCTTGTTTTTTAAGTTCAAGAGTTTAGCAGGTATCGTCATGCCATCTCTCAGGCTAAGCTAGCAGGTCGTTCAGGAGGGGGTGTGACAACTATACTTTTAAATTTGTATGAATTTAATTTAATTTCTAAACTTCAATAAGTAAAGTTTAGTTTTTGTATTAGGTAGTTTAGTTGTCATTTCTAAACTATAAGGTTGGATACAGTGACATTCATAAACTTTTAATTTGATTAATTATCTGCTGCAATTTCTTTATGGTTGCAATTAGCCTCTTTTATTAAATTATTTTTTTATTTATGGATAATTATTATCTCTCCCTCCCTCACCAATCACCATCTAGTTTCATATAGGCAATAAACCATTCAGAAATGGAAAAGTTGAGACTAATTGTTCAACCTTCACCATTGGCTTCCACATGCTCTCTCCTACAAATTCGAAGAGTTTGTTTGTGTACTACCTTCCAATTTCTCCATGATTCTTAGTTAGAAAAACACTTTAAATTAAATATAAAATTAATATTTAAAAGTAGGGGTACTCTTTGATAAGACTAAATATTATATAATCAACCAACTAGGATCACCTTTAGCCAACACAATTAACCACAATATCACTCCCGTTTACCATCAATTAATCACCAAACATGAGAGTCACAACCTATAACACTTTTCGATCCAACGATTAAAGCGTTGGCAATTGACAATTGTTAGAGCTGGTACTAGACAATGCAGTGAATCAACAATTAGGCATCTAAATTTTGGAATCCTAGAACAGGAAAACATTGTAAGACTCTGATTGAGTGCCGCCAATGCGATAAAAATCCTACGACAAGGATGCTGAGAGAAGAAATTTCTGACTGCAGAATATATATTCCACAAAAGGAGTATGCGTGAGACCCTGACCCGAAGAAAGGAAGTCATTTCGATAGAAGTACAGGACATTCAACAAAGAAGCATGAAAAAAGATAAGGAGGTGACGCAAAGAGGAATGCTTGTCTAAGTCATATCGCATGAGTGTAAGTGATGTGATAGGAGTAAGTGATGAGGAAGAGGCCTACGTTGAATATCAAAAGTTAGGTGTCTAGTAATGTGAAAAGAAGTACCCACTTCTATGAGAGTGTGGCAAGAAATAGGTGTCCTGTTGACGTGATTAGATGATTAAGAAAGTGCATATTTGATGTTTTTCTAGAAGATAGGGAAAAGTCTAACGATTAAAGATTTTGGCTTCCCAAGGAGATAAGATACGCGTCTTAAAGGAAAGTCAAATCGTCACTGATGTTCAGACTAAGTGTCAAGTTGAGGTTGACTGCATGATACGACAAAATGACAAGGAGACACGTATAAAGTGTAGAGGTGCCCTTAAACGAGGAGGCCACTATAATAGGACTAAAACAATCAAAGGAAGAAGCAAGAGTCTTGTTCAGAGATTTAGATTGTTCTGATGGAAGGGGCAAGAGAAAGTCCAATGTGTTCAACGACAAATAAGAGAACCATTAGAGAGAAGAGGAGTCCAAAAGCAGAGAAGGAAGAGTTTGGGGCTAAGTATATATGTGTGAGTGACGAAACAAGATTGATGCGATATTTAAGTTGTCATTTATTACTTATTCTTTTTTGTGCTTGTTTACAAATTATGAACAAATGTTGTGAATGATTAGTCCTAAACCCAAACGAGTATCTCTGTGTTACAAATGTTTATTCCTGAGTATTTCTCGTAGGTAGAATATTCGTAAGTCTCTCATCAACGAGGGAAAGATTTTATGCATGAATCCAATAATTAATTAATGTTGTGTTTGTAAACATCATGAGTGCAAAAGGTGTTCTATTGATATTTATCTGAAATATTCCTTCGTAAATGTTTATTGCATGATATTGGTGCTATTGTGATATTATGCATTAAGAAGATAACCTTTCTGCTTATTGTTTATAATGATGGCATGTCGAGAAAAGATGAGACTTATCGCGTGATGGGTGAATGCAAATCCCAGGTCAAAGCGAGGTTGTAATGGATCATTGATTGAGTGTGAACTTTTATTATTGTTCATCTTCTTCTTGAGTGATTTATCCATTACTTATTTCTACAATCACCTTTGGACAATCATCTTGAAGGACTTATATATGTAGGCTGTGATGAATCTTTAACAGAACCTCATGTCGCTGATTCGATCATTGAGGAAGTTGATATTTTGAAGACACCAGTTACAAAACCAGCAGAACAGTCCTTACGTCCATCTACTTTTCTCGAGGAGGTTCGTCGAGACAAGATGAAAGTAAATGGCAAAGACATCGAGAATCCTCCATCCAAAGAAGATGCCTGTCCTACGACACCTTTAGCAAAGGTTACATCTACACATGCTCCTCTTAAGATTCTGATCCGCCTTTAGGCACCTCTAAGAAACAGACAGCAGAAGATCCTGAGCCTTCTCAGTGGGTTGGTGAAAATGTGGTTTCAAAATTCTTTAAAAAACTAACCTTGTGTATGTGGGGGGACATTCAAGATAAGATCATGCGCACTCCTTTTGAATATATCCCAAGATTTAGGCCAGAAATAGCAACGGTTCTCTTGGAAATTGCAAAGATCCATCTAAACGGCTTGACTCCTCTTGAAGAGTATTTGAATAGTTACCTTAAGAGGGTAGACAGTTTCAACGAAGTACGATCTTGAAGAGTATTGTGTTCAAAGATCCATCTAAACGGCTTGACTCCAAGCTTCAAAAGGTCGTGAGGCTATTGTTGGATGAAGAGGCTTTAGTGGTTGATGTATAAAATTTGCATGGAATTGGCAAGCTTCATAATGCTTCGCATAATGCATCGAGTCATGGATAATAGTGGATCAATAGTAACCCATTCTTTTCAACTCATGTTGGAGTTTTGGACCAAATTGGTGAGCACCAAAGATACCTAAATGTGCTTCTTCTAAGGCCTTTGCTGATTTCTCTTTTCCTCGATGCCACAGGAGAAGACCTTCATATAAGCATCGATAAAGTATGTCGTTGTAATAAATAAATCGTGCAGCTCTTCTTCATATCTCAGCTTGATGTCGAAGATTGGTGGAAAGTTTTCCATGCTCCAAATAGTCTATAATGGGTTGGCACCAATCTTCTTCAACAATTGCATACCCAAATATCATATCGGTTTCTTCGTATTGGCTTTCGATCGAGGGAACAATCCACTTTTTGCTAAGAAAAATGTTTATTGGCACATATTCTGAGATTGTTAAAGTCGTGGCCAAATTTTCTAATGTATCAACTTTCTTATTTTTTGATCTTTGTATATGCTCCAGTATTATGCCATCGAATCTGTCCATCAATCTTCTAGCATAAATGAAATAGGGCTTCAAATCTTGATGTTTGACTTCGTATTGATAGGATAGCTTATTTATAACTAGCTTCAAATCATCGAATACTTCTATGCATTTTATGCCAAATTTTGAAGCCATTTGTAGGCCAATGATGAGGGCTTGGTACTCAGCAACATTATTTGAACACAATTTACTGAGTGTGAAGCTATATGACAACATATGTTTTTCTAGAGAGATAAAGACAATGTCGACCCCAGCTCCACTTCTTCATGTTGCATCATAAAAAAAACATGGTCCAAGGTTTCATGCTTTCAACAAACAAGACTTTTTCATCAGGTAAGTCTTCACATAATTTCCAATTTGATGAAATTGGATTATCAGCCAGGAAATCTGCTAATGCTTGGCCCTTTACTGTTTTTTGAGAAATATATACAATTTCATATTTTTGAAGTATAATTGTCCATTTAGCAAGGCATCTCAAGATGATTGACCTTGATAAGATATATTTAACAGGGTCAACGTTTACCACCAAATATATAGTGAAGGCTTGCATATATTGCAAAGAAAAGAGCGAGACATTTTCTCGATTGAAGAGTAATTCAATTCAGCTTCGGTCAAAGTTCTACTTAGATAGTAGAGTGCACATTCCTTATTCTTATCATTTTCTTGTGCAAGTAATGCTCCGCGAACCTTCTTGAGCTGCAATATACAATACCAATGCCTTTCCAACTACAAACGCACTCAAAACTGGAGGGTTGAGCAAATACTTCTTTATGCTATCAAATACATTTTGGCATAATTGATCCCAATCAAAGACTGCATCATTCCTTATCAATCTTTGGAACGGTTGACATCGACCCACAAGATTAGATATCAATCTTCTGATGAAGGCCAAACGACCTTACAATCTTCTTAACTCGTGTAAATTCTTCAAACTTGACATCTTCTGGATAGCATCAATTTTGGAGTGATCAACTTCAATTTCACGGTGCCTCAAAATGAATTCCATAAACTTTTCTGAGGTTACACCGAATGCACACTTAAGAGGATTCATTCTTAGCTGATATTTCCTTAGACGATCTATGACAAGCTTCAGGTCTTTCAGGTGGTCACATTTCTTCTTGGATTTTACTACAAGATCGTCAACTTAACATTCAACATGTTTATGTAGCATATCATTAAAGCTCCTTTGCATAGCGCATTGGTATGTGGCACTTGCATTTTTCAATTCGAAAGGCATTATCTTATAATAATATATACCTTTTGGAGTTCAAAAAGCTATCTTCTCTTCATCTTCAAAAGCCATTCAAATCTGATTATACCCTAATGACCCATCCATAAAAGATAAAGTTTCATGTCCTGCAGTCACGTCTACCATGATTTCCATGATAGGCAAGGAAAAATCATCTTTTAGGTATGCGTTATTTAGGTTGCGAAAATTGACACAAACACGTAGTTGGCCATTCTTCTTCCTTACTGGAACAATATTAACTATCCATGTTGGGTACTTGACTTCGTGAATAAATCCAACTTCAATGGGCTTATTTACCTCTTTCTTGATTTGAGAATTAAGTTTGGATCGAAATCCTTGTTGGGCTTGCTTGACGGACCGATGCTCTGGTTTGATTACTAAATTATGAACAACCACCTTTGGATCGAGTCCATGCATTTCCTTATATGACCATACGAAGACATCTTTCTACACTTTTAGTAAGCTCACATACTCGTTTTCGTCATTATCGTAAAATTGGGTGCTTATAAAGGTTGGATGAGGCTCCTCTATCGTACCAAGATTGACTTCCTTTAACTCATCAATCGTTGATTGACCCCCATCCTCAAGTGATAGTAGAGCGGCTTCGGTATCTTCTTCAAATGTCTCATAGTTGAGTGCCTCTTTTATCATAACATGGCTACAACCTCCCACATCTACTTTATCTTCTAGTTCCTTATTTTCAAGTCAAGTAAAAACAACATTGTGTCATTTTACTTTTAATGAACCCTCCGTATTTACTAAGATGAACATTTTTCTCTTCATTCTGGATGGAACTGCACTGCGGATTTTCTCATCCCCTATTGCTTAGCCAAGTTTGCTTGAGACAGCTATGGGAGGTTTCTTTTGGCCTTCTATTATTGACACGCTTAACCTTGTGAAGGTAGATTCTCTTATGTTCGAAATTGGGCTTACAGATTGTACTTTCTTTGAAGTTGTATTTAGCCCTTAAAAGGCAAATAATCGAGTGGAACTAGAAGTTGAACCTTGACTTTTATCTTCCGCATTTGGTGTATTCAATCTTTGGAAAACTGAAGGGCGTGTAGTAGAAAAAGTGATGCGATAAAAAACAGAACTCCTTTTACTTTCACTTTTTTTCTCGTTCTCCCGATTCTTTGATTTCTTCAATAGCAATGTGAAATGTGTCAAAAACTTTTACTTTTCCTTTACCTGATATTCGAATCAACTCGGAAGACTTAAATCCAACCTCAACTCTCGAATTAGACATAGAATATCCTTGCTTTTGAAGCTTCTTTTGCGTAGGGGAAAGTCCATGCATTTCATTGAATATTTTCATACTTTTAAGCTCAGTACGAGTTGTAAAGTCATAGCCCACCTTTTCCATTAACTTATATGCTTTTGGTTTAAACCCTTCAGTCGTTGGTCTTTTTGGAAGGAATGCCTCTGTGCTCTTTTTCTCAAGTCTTTTTGTTTCTCCTTTGTCTATCTTGGTAAGGGGTATGATGAAACTTTCCTTTAATATCTCGATGCTTCTGAACGTCAAGTTTTTTTAATATTTTACAAATGGTAATTCTCCCTTCTTACGTCGAGATAAAGAAATATAGGGTAACACAAGGGGTTTTGCATATTTTTCTTGTGGGATTGTCATCTTTTCACTTTCTGGCACCTCAGACTTAGCTTGGGTCATTGCTTCATCATTCTCTTGACCATTGAGTGTATCTCCTTCATTTGACTTCTTTGTTGTAATCATTATTTGTTCTAGCTTATAAGTGTCTTTGGTTAAAGGAACTTCACATGATATGACTTCACTTACATCATCACATTTTGTTTAAAATTTGACATTAGCAAAGTGTGACTCGGTCTCTGAGAATGGCTTAGTGTAAGCATCAACCTTCTTAATTTTCTGTTTATAATACTTAAAATATTGATGGAGTGCAGAGGTTATGACTCCATTTTTATGTATCCATAGATGCCTTAACAACATCTTACAAATGGTCATCGAATCAATCACATGAAATATTGCACTTGCCTGCAAATCCCCTATGATGATTTCCAAACGAACAGTGCCTATCGCCCTTGTGCTCTTTGATTAAAGTCATGAATTACCAACTTACTATTTGATAACTCTTCAATTGAGATATCCAATTGATTCATGGTTGATTTTGGCAGTATGTTGACGACATAACTATTATCGATGAGAATTCAATTAAGCTTTTGCTCTCAAACATATCCTAACACAAATAAGGGTCTGTTATGAAGGTTTAACCCAAGGAACAAGTCTTCAGCATTGAATGCTATCGACATACAACAGGAATCACACACCTTCATTTATGATGCAGAAATAATCGAGACATTATCATTTTTTAACATCTCAATAATTGTATCCTTGATTTCTTGCGGGAGTGACAGAAGATCATATATGCCAAAAGAAGGAAATTCATCTGGCTTGTGGCTGCTTCCACAGGATCTGAGAGAGAAGCGTTGCCTCAATCGTACTGACTGCATGACATGAAGCTATTTCAATTGGAAAGATTTTAGGAAAGAAGTCCTTCAGAGTTATTGGTTGTTATGGTCGAGGAAACACCTCACTTTTTTCAATGATTAGTTGAAACTTTCTCGCATTCTTTCTTGTCTTTCTTCTCTAAGACTTACCATTTCTTCTGTACTCTCTGTACGAGTGAAATTTTTTTTAGCAAAATTTTGTTTGTGCTTCTTTTGACACATTACTAGTGTCCATCCCTCATCAACATCCTCTACTTGCTTTTCTTCTTCTTTGGAGTCAACAGTTTGGAGGTCATCATTTTGTAAAGCCTCTGGTGAAGAATATATATATATAGGCTCTAAAGATCCAAATTGGATCAGATTCCTTGTAGCAAGTAATCGACCATTTAAATGAATTGTTATTGCGTCATGATTTGTTTGTGCCACATCATCGAGATCTAGCTCAATCTTTTTGTCTTGAGCTAATTTTAGAATTAATTCCTTCAATACAAAATATCTCTACGGGATGACTGATGATCCGATGATATTTGTATTAATTAGGATCATTTACCCTCCTCATTTTTGCAGGTTACATTCAGGAAGTTGAATGAGTTGCTTTTCCAATAGTTGTTCCAATATATCAAGTAAGTCAGAGTCTGGAAAAGATAAACTTTTTCTTGCTTTCTTTCAACGTCGGATGTCTTTTTTCACCCTAATCTTGGCATTTTTCAATTTTTTTTTCTTTGGAGACAAACTTTAAAGGGACCGTGTTGACGACTATAGCCTGGTAACACCCTTCAATACCTTCTAGGTGCTCTTCACTTCTTTCTTTTCTTTTCTAATTTCTAGAACTAGCAAATCATTGTCCCCTCTATTAGCAATACTTAGCTCCATATCATTGAGCTCCAGTTACTAACTCTTCAAAGATGCGAGGTTTTATTCCCTGCAAGATGTACAGGAGTCCCCAATGCATTCCTTAAATACACATTTCTACTGCCGACAGTTTAGTTAACCTATCTTTGTAGTCAAGACTTAATGCTCTCCAACGGTTAATGTATTAATGACTGACTCACCCTTTCACTGCTTGGCGATAGTTAGCTCTTCGGTCTTCAAGATGTTGTAGTTGCAAGTCAATTTGAGTTTCAATCTTCTAGAATCCAAGAAAAAATTTAATCTTCCAAGTCTTCAATCTTTTAGAAGATGTTGATCACGGGGTTGATACAGACTTGCACGTCTTGAAAGATTGTAGAAGTTTGAATCTACAATTCTTCAGAGCTTCAATTCTTCCTTTCACCAAAGATCCCTCAAATGAATGACAATGGTCTCTATTTATAGAGAAATTTCATGGACTTTAGGTGGGCTTAGACCCATTTATTTGGTGGGCTTAGGCTTGAGCCCATTTTCTTGTTGGACTTGGGCTTGGGCCCATTTGCTTGTTGGACCTGAATCGGGTCAGGTTGAGTAAATTTAATTATCCAAACCCAATAAAAAAATATAATTATCACAATATTTGTTGTGGACGTGGCAAAATTTAATTGGTTGAAATTTTCTGCTCAACCGTATTGTAAAAAATAATATGGTTTATTATAATTACATATAATTATATGATTTATTATAAATACATATATTAATATTCTTTATTTTATTAAAAAAATTATCACAAATCCATACTCCTCCCCAAACGCATATTATCATAATACTACACCTAGAACCCCTTCCCCCAAACGCATGCTACAATAATACTACAATCATAACTCTTCTTCCACACACATATTACTATAACCACTACCAATAATAACTCTTTCTCCAAACGCATATTATTATAACACTAGGATTATTATAATCTTTTTTCCTTGTAACTCTTTCCTTCCCCGAAACGCACCTTAGATAATAAGATTACTACTTCTTAACTCGTGTTTTGTATTTGTTTTACAATTTTTTTTCTTTTTTCCTCTCCCTCCTTTCTTTATGTATTTTATTCATCGTTCCTACTCTTTTTTTTTTCTTCTTTAAACTATTTTGTTTTATTTTATCAATTCTTTCTTTTTTGTTTTCATTTAAGGTCACGAACATAAAACAAATTTTCAAAATAATACATTAAAATATTTTTTAAAACAAACGTCAATGATACTTTTGACATAAAATATTATAGTCTCCATCTAATACAAATAACAATGGTACTTTTAAACTCTTTGCAGGATATTTTTATAACTTTTGAAAATTGTCCAGCTTTGTTTGGTAACCATTTTATTTCACATTTTTATTTTTAAAATTAAACTTATTTTCTCTCCATATTATAATGAATTGAATATTTTTTTAAAATCAACGGTCGAATTTTTGGTCGACTCCAAAAAAAATAAAAGTTTTTAAAAGCTTATTTTTTTTAGTTTTCAAATTTTGACTTAATTTTAAATCATTTGTAGAATATAAATAAGAAAAGAAGAAATTTAGAGATAAATGTAATATTTCTAGGATTAATTTTAAAATCCACAAACAAAACAAAAAGATTAAAAATGAGGCGGAAGAGTTTGATGTCCATTAATTACAATTAGAGTCCATAAAATACTTTTATTTTCAGGGTTTTTAACTAAGATGACCTAAAATGATATACCATAGTACAAGATTGACCCTAAATTTTCAGAAATATCGTAAATTGGTTAATATTTTACACAAATATAAGGACAAAATGATCAATTTACCCATCTTTATTATTAATAATATATTAAAAAAATAGAAAAAGGAAAAAGGAAAGTGAACCATTATTAATATTTTTTATTTAATAAATATCCTATATAAATATGGTAAGTGGTTAATTTTATTATGGTAATATTATAATAAAAATTGTCTCTTAATTATTTTTATTTTGGTGATTTTGTTCAAAAATTATTCCCTCCTGATCTCTCTCACTTTCCAATCTATCTCTCTGTTCATTCTTTCTTACGTTTTGCATTGTTTTTCATATATTCAACCTAATTATAGTATATATTGAATAATACGGTGTATATTTTATGAACGAAAGGTTCTTATATCAATTTGTTTATAAGGTGGATCGACAAAGAGGAAAATCTGGAACGTGGATTACGGTTTAAGAAATTAAAAAAAAAAGGTAAAAGTTTTCTTCTTCGAATACGTTGAATATTGATTCTATTTTTTTCACAAAAGACGTCGAATAATAGAAGATTGAGGGAAGTATAAGCGGTGAAGAAGAAGAACATCGGCGGCCGATTGGTACAATGATTTTTTTAAATGAATTATTCAGTAGCATATATGTAAAAAAATAAAAAAAAAATATTGAATGGATATATATATATATATATAAGAAAAAATCACATAACATAAAAAAGAATATGAGCATATATTATTAAATATATGTCGTAGTATATATGTGACAAATCACAAAACATAAATTTATTATTCAGTTGTATATCATAGTATATACGAATGATGAGACATTTAATAAAAATTATATATCAAATATAACAGAAAAATGAATTGAAGAATAAAAAAGTAAACAAAATAGTAAAAACATGATCAGAATATATGCTACGGAACAAAAGAAAAAAGAATAAATGACTGAATTTTTTTTTACATAATGTTCACGGGTGATGAAAATAATGAGATAATGTTATGTTTAATTATTAAATTATTATATATTAGAAAATATTTTATTTTATATTGAATTAATAAAACATTTCTGATTAATTTCCACAATAAATTTATACATTAATTAATAGGCCAAATAAGGAAATTATCATTTACCTAATTAACTGAGTCTAATCTACGTAAAGAAATAATTTAAATTTAATTTCAAAAATTATATATAATTAATAAATATGATAAAATTATAATTATCCTAAAAATATATAAAAACTTAATTTAGAAAATAAATAATAATTTAGAATATTTGTATTTATTGTAAATATAATTATGTAGATATCCATAACCTACAATATGTTACTAATCTTCCTATAACTCTCTCTTTATTCCA
>JBBPDI010079247.1:0-14341 GCA_037974545.1 Cucumis variabilis | reverse complement strand
TGTAATTCCTAATTTGGTCCCTCATTTCTTTAACAATCTTACTTTAGGGTTTAGGCCAGGGATTTAATTTAATTTAATTTTTATTCAAGGCAGCTCTTTGGATAAGAAATTAAAGAGGAGAGATGTGTATTAAATTTTGTTCACAAATAGTTGATGCATCGTTAAATCATGTTTTTTTTTAACCAAAAAAAATTAACAAAACGCGAAAAATATTTACTCCATGTAAAATAATTTTGGAAACAGAAAAAACCAAGAAGCATACAACGTAAAATAACAAAAATATCATGCGATTAATCGACTACACACAAGCAAAAAACTTGGTACATGATCATTCAGATTTTGGTATACAATCTTGTACCAAATCAAAATGATCGTAAAAATATAATCTAAGCTATCGGTCATATTTATATATATATGATCGTTTATCATGACTACATGATCCTTTAAGATATATTACACGAATAAATGGTCGTGTAGTGAAATAATATACTTTAAACGATCGTGTTGACCATGATAAAAGATCGTATTAATTATGATAAATGATCGTGTTGGTTATATATAGTAAACGATATCGTGTAGTCCAATGTAAATGATCGTAACAAACTTCAAATCTAACGATCATGTTGACTATAGTAAACAATCATGTTTAAGTATTGTAAAATATTGATCGTGTTGATAATTTGAAATGATATTTAAACGATCTTGATATTCTCGAATATGAGGAAGATGAAGAAGAATATTGAAACAAATCGTGAAATGGCTTTAAAGCATCTTGATGAAAATGAAATAGGAAATTTAAAAGAAGAATAAATTATTTAAAAATAGAAGAAAGAAAATCTGGAAGAGGAGACGAAGAATCGCAAAGAAAAAAAAGAAAAATAAGTGACGAATAGTCCTGCAATATTGATGAAAATACAAAATGGTGGCTTCATATGCTTTTAGTTTTTGTTATATCATAACTATTTTTTAATTTTGTTATATTTATGTAAATTATCCTTAAATCATTATCTTATTATATTATAATATATATATATATTTTGTCAACAGACCAAAACCAGAATACTACCGTAATGCCATGGTTGTAAAATATTAAAATAAACCTAATATCTGAATAAACAAAAGGTTAATTTTCATAAATATAACAAATGAGCCAAATATTTACGGTGCTTGTCACAAAATGAAAAAGCCAATGGAATTTCCTATCATCATCTTTCTTTCTTTTTTTCTTTTCCTCTACTGTGTAATATTTTTTCTTTCCATCGTTTTTTTTTCTTCTGCAATTTTTTAAAATATTTTCATTTGCCTTTCCTTTTCATATTATTTCTTTAACAATTTTCTTTTCCTTCTCATCGTCTTTTTCTCTTTTTCTGTAAGTTTTTTTCTTTTCCTTTCCATCCTCTTTTTCTTTCTTTGGTAATTTTTTTATATATATTTTTTTAAAATGTTATTTGGTTCAAGATCGTATTTTTTTTTTCAAACGGTTATTTGATTTTTTAAGATGTGTGCCAAATATAAAAGATTGTGAAAAAATAGTGGCTACCATAATTTAAAGGATTAAGTCTAAACGATTGCGTGCCAAAAGTCATTTAGATTTGGCTACCCTAATTTAAACGATCGTGTGCCAAATATAAACGATCATGTGTCAAATCTGAACGATCGCGTACCAAAAAACTTGAAAAATATGGTTTAGATTTAGTTACTCAAATCTAAACGGTCGTATTTGAAGAATAGCCAAATCTAAACGATGGTTTTCCAAATATATTACGCGTTAGATGTTAGGGTATTTTGGTACTTTTCACTGTAGGCATGTGAGCTTTTTTCGGTTTTAAAATTATTCTATACAGAGTAAATATTTTGCTGTTTTATTCTATATTTGAAAAACCCCTAAACAAAAGTTATAGGCTCTATATTGTAAACCTAAATAACTCGTTTCGTTTATATGAAAAATAAAAATAATAAACTTTAAAAAATATATAAAAATGCATATTGCACAATTTAAAATTGGAAATTAAAAAATATTTATATTTACAAATTAAATAGTAAATATCAATGCATTGTTAGTGATATTTTGCTATTATTTAGAAATATTTTGGTTTATTTCAAAACCATGAAGTTGAGAAGTTGTTGTAGGCATGCTTGCTCACCCACTAACCAAGAGAATTGGAAGATTTAGATGAAGATTTAAATGGCTACATTACATATGTTCAGTTTATTGTCCATTAATATATGTTGTAGCAGTACAATGCAATAATTTTCTCCCTCCAAAAGTCTTACTGATGTGCCCAAAAAAATTTCAGTTATTCATTACATATTACATATAAATGTTAAATTTGATAATATAGAGTTTCATCTCAAAATCAATTACAGTAAAAGGAATTGCTCATCTATCTTATATAGAGTATGAGTTTCCTTGATTTTTATAACGTGAGACTCTCAACTTCTCCAACAATAAATAAGTTACATGAGTCCTTACAATACATTATTAATATTAAATGGGTTTTGTTTTTTAAAATTGGTTGATAATTCTAACTGATCTTCTTCTTAGGAAAAATGTAAACCATTGAAAAATAATCAAGAAAAAAACGAGAAAATTGCATTAGATGACAATTTTTTTTAAAAAAAAACTTATAACACCTTTTTTTTTTTGCATATTACAAATTTGACAAATATGATTTGTAATTGATGCTATTAGATAGTAATTAGAAAGTAATCTGCTTTTAAATTTGCTATTTTAGAAAATATAGGTGACATGGACTTTATTATCATAATTTTTTTGCTATTTTTGTAAACTTCTCAAAAGAAGTGTAGCCATTTTTCAAACAAAATCGAAGGGTATGTTTGGTGTTCATAATAGAATGGATTTATAAAATAATGTAATCCAAATTCGTTATGATCCCACGATTTTTAATCCAATCCTCTTTCTCACCATTTTTACGCTTCACGATCTCATTTTTGTTCAACGTTTAAATTCATTTAAACATGCCTTAATTTGAGGTTAGTTGTGATTACCATCTGTCACATCTCAAACAAATCTTGATCAATATTTTAGTAAAGAAGGTCAATAATAATGTGTCATTAGGGTAGGCAAGAAAGGACAAGCTAGAATTTCAATTTTTTCAAACTTTATTGCATATTGCAATTAATATTCAAATTCAAATTCAACTCTAAAATTTCTCCCAATTTGATTTGCGTACACTAACCCTAAATATTTCAAAGGATAATAAAACTTATATATAGCTAGTGATGAACATTCAACTTGGCCATGGCAGCTTCCTTTTTCATTTCCACCACCACTAGCTACCTTTATTTTTCTATTCTCCTTTCCTTTACTATCTTATATGAAAATTAAATTTACAAAATAAAATGGAGTTTTTCAAAAATAGAAAAAACTGATAAAAGGTTAACGACCAAATTATATGTTACCAAGAAAAAAAAACATTTAGCTGATCATATATACATATTTAGCTTTTAGGAAAAAATACTTCTTCTTTTTTTGTCTAACTTCATAGGTTTTAAATTGTTACACATTTATTTTTTATTTTTAGAAAAAATACGATTAAGTCCGGACATGGATTTCAACTTAAGAAAAAAATAATCTACGCTAATATTAAAGAGAGTTGCAGTTTACAATATATTCTCTCACTTTCCACATGTTAGGTGGCTCCGCTCGAGAGTGATAATATTCGTGGCATACACTTTGACTTCTAACAATATTTGTTCTCTCTCCTTCAACTTCCTTTTCAATTTAATCCCTTTTTTGATGGATCTTGTCCATAACCTTCTTTTGGTCCATTAAAAAATTCTAGACTCATCAAGAAAATTCTAAACTTAAATATATTAATTTTTTTCGATGATGGTCATTGCAAATGAAGAAAATTCATTCTTTGATGGGCTTTGTCCATTAAGAAAACCTAACTAACTTGATGGACATTGTCAGTCAACTGATATATTATCCTTAATGTTTATTGTCCATCAAGAAATAATTTTCTTGACGTTTGTGGACCATTAACAAACCTAAGGGAACTTTGCCCATCAAGAAAATCAAGAATCCACATTTTTTTAACTTTTTTTTCGTATTTATTCAACAAAATAAGAAAACTTTATTTGACGTACATGACCGTCAAGATAAACATTGTATCAAGCAAAATATTAATCTTGATTTTTCTCCATTGACCATCAAGAAATCAAAATTTGCGTGCGTTAAAAAATACTAAATTTGTAGTAGTGTAAGTTTTATGCTACCCTTAGATATGACTGAAGAATCCCTTCTCGACAATAATAGCTCAGGCTCCCCTTAAGACTTGTGGCAATCTTCAACGAATGAAGAACCTGCCCATCGAAATATAGTAAGCAAAGGGCAAAAACAGAATGATGAACAATTTGGCCATAGAACATAAACTATGTTGCTCAATAAACAAAAGTGAGAAGCTACAATACTCCTTAAATGAAAAGAAAATTCACGCCTTACTGTAGAAAAATATCGAGTGGAATAATACAACAGAATAATCCATATTAGTTCGAAAAGAAAATATTGTGCAGAAAAATAAAGTTTTGTCTAAAAAGGATGTTCATATCGACTATTCTTGAGATAACTGCAGAACCACCACTCCGATAAAAATATAAATCCAACTAATCAAACCTCCCACCATACAAAGTTTTTTTGAATATTGTTTGATTTAGATAGGGGCAAGTCATTTTGCATCACAATTCTTTTGTCTTTAAGCAATATCTTTATCTAATTAAATCTCTTTCCTTTCAATCATTTAAAAATGTGTTTTTGACTTTTTATCGTTGTTTTACTTTTGTCTTAGACATCCTAAAAGAGAATCCTCGTTGGAGAGTGGAGAAGAGACTTTATTAAAACTTAAATGTTAAAATAATCAATGACTTAGTTAAATATAATTAAATCAAAGGTTAGTGGGAGAGAGTGATAATTAATTATATGGTTTAAAAAAACAATATTAAAACTGAATTTATCATTTTAGATGATTTGGAACACAAAACTAAATTTAAAGATATAAGATAAAGTTTCTTCAACATTTTTGTATCACGACATTTTTTTTTAGACCCTGACCAAGCGAATCACTTTTCACGTTGTTTTTTTTTTTTTTTGATTCCTTGTGCAAGGCCAAACTAAAAGCTAATAGCTGAGGAGACTAAAGAATTCTTGTTCGGATGATATATATTTTGAAAGAATTAAGGGTCGAATACATTTGCTTTTGTAAATTCGTTGTTACAATGTTGAATATATTTTGTTAGAAGAAATTGAAACGTGTATTTGAATTTTATATTAATCAATTGTTTAATATATCATGCATGAGCAGAAGTTCAATTTATGTTTATAAAGGCTCTTATGTGGAAAAATCTTCATCTCTATTTATAGAACCATGCATGGGCAGATCAAATGCTAGTTTTGTACACGGAAACAAATTTTGTGGGGAAAAGGTCTTTTCTTTCAACCTCAATTGTGTAGGTAGAAAAGACTAGCTATGAATTTTTGGCCACACACAAAAAAAGTTATTATTAGAAGTGCTCAGTATATCTTTTCTTTTTCTCCAAACTACCTCCAATAACCTCCTAATGTTTTTCTTTCCAACATATACTAGAGTCATCAAATGCATTCATTTAAAATATGGATAATTAACACAAGGTTTTGCTATGTTTGCACATAGTAGTAATTACCTCTACTATATATATGTTTGCTACCCATAACAAATATTCCATTTTATTTCTTTCAAATTTTGATTGTTGTATCATTGAATTTTGAAAATTGTGACTTGATAATAATTCCTTTAGTCTATTTGGCTTTTTGTTTCAAGTTTTTATTAAAATTAAGTCTAAACATTTTAAATTTTTATTAAAATTAAGTCTAAACATTTCTTGTTATTTTCTTTCCAAAAAAAAGATAGAATGGGTCGGGAATACACTCGAACCTCTCTACTAGATAAATACCTTCTTAGCTCTTTATCATTTTTCCAATCTAAGCATCTCATTCACTTTTAAATTTTAATAAATTTATGACCTTCAATTTTATATCAAATGTATAAATGTCATAAATGTATAAAAGCTAAGGTAGAAAATTTAACTATTTATACGATAGTTTTTTTTTTCTTTTCAAAATGAACTTACTTTCAACGGTTTGAAGTTGATGTCTACATAATCCTATAAACTTATCTCTTTTAAGTGCTGAAAGTTTTAGAAAATAATTCTAAATAGTACCAAGAAGAATTTTGAACCCGCCAACATTATTCAATAATTCATGCGCTTGTTTGTTGTTGTGCACATACTCAATTCTATATATGTACTTCATATGTCAGCATTTTATCATCCAATGGAAGTTCCTAACAGTAAGAACATCTTTCAGAGCAACTAAATTTGTTAACCATATAGAACTCATAGTTATAAAAGAAAACTTGATAAAAAAAATAGTAAAGAAGAGCATAAAGGGATCAACAACATAAAAACCCACAAACAAAACCACAAAAATTGTAAAAGAAAACACAACAATGACAATAAAGTAAATGAAGGAGGGGAGGGTATGATTAGAGAGTTAATTAACTGGGTAGGGGTGAAATCGGTTGGGATGGGTTTGGAAGACATTCTCAACCCAACTCATATTTTAGGGTTATTTGGGTTGGCAATCCGAATAACTCGAATTTAATTTCCAACCCAACCCAATTTAACTCGTAAAATATGGGTTTGATTGGGTTGTCGGGTTGTATAGGTTTTTTTTTTCTAGTTACATTTAAATCAGGTTATAGTATCTCAACAAACTCAACATGTTATTATCAACTAAACTCAACAAACTATTAAAATAGAGCTATGCTACGGTCAATATTTATTTTAAAACTATCAAAGAACTTGAAAGATAATGTACTTGCAAAGTATTAAAACTTGAAAGCCATGTAGTTAACTATTAAAACAGTTCGCTGGAATGGAGGAGGAGATGCTGGAACGGAGGAGGAGACGCCAGATCAAATCTGAGACGAAGTAAGAGACGCGGATGTTGAGATCGAAGACGGATGGGTTTCATTGTCTTGAGTTCGGATGGAATGGATGCGTCTCGAATATGTTTGACAACCTAATGAAAGTGATTTTAGAGAAATAAAAAATCACTTAAAATTGATTTTTGAAGCATCATTATCTCTAGTGATTTGTTGATAGGTGATATTAGCAAATCACCAACCTTATTTTATATATTTTTTGAAATACTCAAAATACCCTTCTATTTAATAAGGAAGCTTTTGATGTTTTGTTACATTTATGAAAATTAACCTAAAAATAAATAAATAAAAGGGGCATTTTTAAAAATAGCAAAATAAATTAAAATATTTACAAGCTATAGCAAAATTTTGGATTCTATCAATGATAGTCGTCTATCACTATAGCATATCAATGACTATATCAGTGATAAAATTTATTATAGGTTGTAGATAGAATTTGTTATAGGTTCACTACTAGAAATTTGGTCTTTCTTGATGCACACAAATTTTGATTTCTTGATGGTCATGGCAAAGGAACATCAAGAAAATATTTTTCTTGATACAATATTTATCTTGATGGTCATGTACGTAAAAAAAAGTCTCCTTATTTGTTGAAGAAATACGAAAAAACATAAAAAATATGGCGTTTTGTTGATGGTCCACAAACGTCAAGAAAACTATTTTTTGATAGACAATAAACATCAATGATAATATATTAGTTGACTGACAATGCCCATCAAAGAATGAATTTTCTTGATTTGCAATGGTTATCATTGAAAAAAAATTAATATATTTGTTTTAGATTTCTTGATGGGTTTAGAATTTTCTTGATAGGTTTAGGGTTTCTCGATGGATAAAGACAAAAAAAAAAGAAAAAAAAAAGAAATCATGGGCAAAGTCCATCAAGAAAAATGATATCTTGATGGGCATTAATTCTGGGTTTAGGATAAGATCATGGGCAAGATCCATAAAAGAAATGATATGCCCATCAAGAAAAACTATTTTCTACGAAGCACAAAATTCAGACTCTCAATAACGGACTCAGAAAACACGATATTCATCAATAATATTCTTAAAGCGTTACTATTTTTTTCAATTATTACTGGGTATACATCAATAATACAATATTATTTTTTTAAAAGTTAACTGTTGTAATTATAATTAGATTGAAATAAGTAACTTTATCATAATTAAATTAGTTATTGTGTTCAACTTTAATGAGTTGAATTAAAAAGTTTGTAATTTAGGGTTTTTAAAATTTTTAGAAGTTGTAGAATATGAGCTTAGCTCAATTAGCACCTGTATATATCTATGGACAAAAGGTTCCGAGACTGTCGAACAATGTAGTGGTCACAGAGAAAGTGTCAATCTTTCACTCGATTGACCAATCTCAAAGGTGGATTTGCCCGTGCTTATTTAGGGTCACTAAATTTCTTAAAATGTTAATGGTTACTTATCCTGAATTATTTCCACACGGTGAGCATTTGATGCTCAACAAACCGATTAAGTGCTAGATCATTTAGATCAAACACAAAAAATTGCTACAAAAGAAATAGATTTTAAGTTAGTATAACTTTTATAGGGAATAAAAACATATATAAATGTTTATGAATTTACAGACTTATTGTTAAGCCTCCCTTGACTACCTCGATGCACTATGGTGGTACATGTGTCCACTTGAGGGCCTAAATAGGAAACGTGTTTCGTGTCAGCACACCGATCGTGCAACTGAAATGAGAAGTGTGTGTCGAGACATGCTATCCCCTCCAGGAGGGACGGAAATGAGAGTTTTCCCATTCTGTTGTACGTACCGCTCAACATTTATGTTTCGAGAATGTCGTTGTACTCTCCTCGCAGTAGAAGTGAGAGCCGGATGAGAGGTATCTACTGAAAATGATTGTTATTAGATACAATAAGCATAACTTAAAGACATGATCAGTTGAGAGAAATTGTGTTAAATATGCTGGTTATTACGAACCTGAAGTGTCGCCTACTGACAACGAAACATCTACGTTATCCAACGCGTCTAGATTAAGAAAATAGTCTTCCTCATGAGTATTACTCGAAAAGTTAGACTGCATTTTTGCAGACATAAAAATCAACAAACATTAAACAAGTGTGAGTATTACAAACATTAAACAAATATGAGTGTCACAACGTAATTAATGTATAGAAAAATAACTAAATGTGTGTATACATCAAAAAAACATTGTTATTCATCATCGCTTGACTTTCTTTGATGTGATGATTGTTCGTCATCTTCATCATTTATAAAATTTTCCAAGACATGGCGAACATTTGGTCTTTCTACTATTGTAGGATCAACTTCAGTTCTACACAGAGTGTCATCGTCAATGACGTGTTCGTCCACACGATGTTCAACAATGATTTCTAGTACATTAAGTTGATCATTCTCGATATATTTCACTTTTGGCATGTCCTGTACACGTTTATTTTGCACCACTTGAACAATTTTTCAACTGATACTACTTTTAGAATCTTCAAGGTAGAACACCTGATGTGCCTAGGTTGCGAGAATCACGGGTTCCTCAACGAATAAAAAATGGGATGTGTTTATTGATTTGTAGCCTAGTTCCTCATGCGTTATATTATTTTTGTTTTTGTTTGTTTCAAACCATCGACACTTAAATAGTCAAGCACGTCGTCCAAATGGATATTAAGCGTGCAACATCGAAAACATCATAAAAATTGTTGTTGGCACTACCTCCACTACCTTTCTCGATTACCATGACCCCACTATTTTGTGTTATGCATCGGGAAGCACGCTCCAACGTGTGAAATCGTACGCCATCGACAATGCATCCATTGTAAGAGTAGTGATGGTCCCAATGCGAGTGAAAATAAATCTTGAGAAATGTTTGAATTGTCATGCATTTCTGCCATAACCTGAAATTGGTGTACCATAAAAGTACTTATATGTATAAAGTAGAAATGTTCGAAGTCATTTACTTGAAATACCTTAGCTTTGAACCAATCAACAAATGCTCATTACATGGACACCTTATTTTTTTCGTAATTATTTGTGTGATGTTTTGCAACCTCTAAAAACTGAAAAACTCCTTTGTACTCAACAGAAAACCTATCCCTAATTTTCATCAAATTCTTGTTCATCTCATTAAAAGGCATAACTAATAAATATGTTATATTAGTTTTATATATATTCCATTTTAGTTAGACTATTTAACATTTTTAAAAATTCAAATGCAATTTAAAAGTGAAATTCAAATGCAATTTGAATGTGAAATTCATATTCAATATCAAATTGAATATCGAATTCGATAAAGGCCCCTCAATCTCAAATTTACTAAATCCTAAACTATTGTTCAAATATAATGTATTCAAATTTAATCTAAATTCATATATTTTTCTAAATTCATACATTATTTTAATTTTGCATAATTTTCTAATTACAATAAAAAAAAAATTACATACATATATATATACACTAAACTATACATACATATACATTGCACATTACATATACATACACACTAAACATACACACACTAAACTATACCTACATATACATATACATTACACATGACATATACACACCCTAAACATATATATACATACACATACATATACATATACATATACATATACATATACATACACTTTACATATATAAATTAAAAAAAACGACCTAAAGGGACGACGACGATGGGCGGTAATGGTGACGGTAGTGGCAGTAATGGACGGTAGCGGTGGCAACGAGAGCTACAAGGAGGTGAAATCTTCTTCTCTCTCTCTTCCTCTCTATTTTTTTTCTTCTTCGATGAGATTGTGAATAGGTTTTGTGTAAAAATAAGCAATACTTTCCCCGACGTTTTTGAAAATGTCAAGAAATGGGACTTTCTGTGACGTCAACAACACATGTGTCGCGGAAAGTAAAATATCGATTATTTTATTATGTTTGACGACGTTATTTTCCACCACGTCACGGATTATGATCACTTTCTGCGACGTTATGTACTAACACGTCGCGAAAATTTGAATATTGAATTTATTATTTTAACTTTTTGCGATGTCACGGACTACATGTCACCGAAAGTTGAATTTTGAATTTTATTTTAACTTTTCACGTTGTATGTTAGAGAGACATAGCAGAAAGTCGAAACGTTTGCCTTTTCGTGACATCTCTCAGACACACATCGCGAAAGTTGAAATAACAAATTCAATATTTCACTTTTCGCGACATCTCTCTAACATACATCGCAGAAAGGTAAATTATCAAATTTCATTTTAAACTTACCACGACGTGATTTTCTTGAACATCGCAGAAAGCCTCTTTCTGCGACGTGTTGTTGAACACGTTAGCAAAAGGTGATCAACGTCGACGTTGCTTTTATCGATGTTGTTTCTAGCATCGCGATTTGTCCAATTTCTTGTAGTGTCTACCCGTTAGGAAGAACTTTTTTATGATCTTTACTTGTATAGAAGTGTTGTGGGTGCCTTACAATATACCACTCTTACTCATACTAAAATATCTTTTAGTATTAACAATGGTTTAGTATAAGAAATCGAAACAATTGCGACGCCTGAAACAGCGTCGATGAAAGATGCATCACCATTGATCACCTTTAATCGACACACAAAATGTTACGAAACAAAACGTCGTGGAAAGTCCAAAATTAAATTTAACGTATTCACTGTCTCCGATGTCACCCTGCCAAACGTCACAGAAAGGGACTTTTCGCAACGTCTTGTTTCTCTACGTCGTAGAAATGGCCTTTTCAAGATGTAGCAATGCGTGCGTTGAGAAAAATAGATGAATTAAATTTAATTTTAGATTTTTCCCGACGTGCAACCTACC
The DNA here is from genome assembly GCA_037974545.1 of Cucumis variabilis. NCBI lineage: Eukaryota > Viridiplantae > Streptophyta > Magnoliopsida > Cucurbitales > Cucurbitaceae > Cucumis > Cucumis variabilis. The sequence goes on along the minus strand of JBBPDI010079247.1, from coordinate 2,521 downwards.
ACACATTAGGGAAAGTGAAAATTGTAACGATAAATTTTTATTTTCCCTGACGTATGGCAAGGGGCACGTCGGAGAAAGTTTAATAATAATTATTGTTTAACCTTTTTCTGACGTGCAACCTACCACCCGCCATGAAAAGTGTTCGTATTGAAGTGACAATAGTCACCTTTTCGTGATTTGTGGAAGGGGACACGTCGAGAAAATTTTAAGTAATGAATTTTTTATTTAAATTTTTCTGGACATTTGTACTTCATACGTCAACGAAAGGCACCTTCCTCGCGTCATCAAAGACGTCAAGGAAAGTCCATACTATTTATTCTCTCTTCAACATAGAATAGAATGCAAAACGAAAATAAACCCAAAATCGACCGAGAGAGAGGGAGAGGAGGAGAGTTGTGTTTCCATCGTTGTCCGTCTTCATTGCTGCCATCATCGTCCGTCTTCGTCGCCACCGCCATCGCCGAGAGTCTCCTCTTTTCTTTTCTTTTTCTTTTTCATTTCAACTTGTTCGCTCCACTGTACCCTTTCAAATCATAGCAGAGCCATAATCCAGAGCACCGCAAAATGTGTTTATGAATCCATACTGAAACATAAAGTTAAAATAAAAATCCACGAAGAAACTACAAGAATAATAGAAGTATGCAATTGAAACGGAATGTAACAAGCTAGAAGAAGAACAATAAAAAGAAAAAGAAAAAGAAAAAAAAGAAAAGGAAAAGAAAACAAAGTTTAGGCTTTCCTCGACGTGCTAACAATGTGTGTCAGTGAACGTTTCCCCATCATCAATGCAAACTGCATCGGGAAAAGTATTCTCGACATGCTTTCTTCGACGTACATGCTAACGTCGACTGAGACGTCAGGGTAACCTTCTCCGACATGTTTTGGGATTTTTATGGACGTGGAGATGCATTGGGGAAGACCCTATTTCTTGTAGTGCTTGTCAGTTTATGCACTCTCCGACTATTTTACATTGGCAAATGGTGAAAGGTATTGTCTGTTACCTAAAAAGAGTCTTATCTCATGGCTTATGGCTCAAAAGTCAAGTAATCTCAATCTATATGGCTTTGCAGATATGCTGATTGGGCTTCAGACCCCGATGATAGAAAATTCACTTCTGGTTTTTGTGTCTATCTTGGTAGTAACTTAATCTCGTAGGGCTCCAACAAACAATCTATAATCTCTTATTCAAGCAGAGAAGCAGAGTATCGTTGTCTTGCTCTTGTGGCTACTGCAATGCTTTAGGGGGTGTTTGGGCCCCAAACAATTACTGTGGGCTTGGGTTATAATAACCCAACCCACGTTTGGTGCCCGTGTAATGAAAACCCTAGTTTTAGAGTTTCCATTACAAGTCTTCACAATCAAAACTCTCCTCTTCCATCCTCAACGTCGCTCCATTTATTTACTCTCAATCCGTCTTCATCTCTCTCCACGCGTCCTCAAACCCTCGACACCACTTCATCATTAATCCTTATTGACCCTTCCGATCTACACACGAAATCATCCCCATTCTTGAATCCCTGTCTACTAAGTTTATTTCGGTTTAATTGCCGAAAGAAATTTTCATTGACTTTCCTCAAATCATCTTCATCTTATTCGTTATTTGGCCGTCATTTTGCTTCCGGGTAATACAAACTATCTTCCTCTCAACCGCTTGCATGTTCACCACTGTTCTTGGTGAACATGCAATCCGACTCGGTTTAGACCTTCCACTTCCCCTTGCCATTTGGACTCTCATTTGCCGATTGGGTACTTTTCCCTCTCTGATTTGGACGCTTCCTACACTACGGATACTATGTTTCACTGCATTTGGGATGTTCGAGCAAGGTTGGGTTGGAGGTAAGTGTTCGATTTCCACTTTCCTATATTTACCGATGATTCGAATTATCACTATGTTTCTTTATCATTATTTGTGATTAGGGTTTATTGACTGAATAATTATTTGTGATTACTTCTGTTGCCTGAATAATTATTTTTCTATAGTTCTGTTCTCTGTTCTCTGAAAATTTGTGTTGCTGTTGTTTAGATCCCTTCATTCTGTTGTTGTTGCTGTTGAAAATTTCTATGAAAATTTCTGTTGATGTTGTTCGCTTCCCTTCATTCTGATTTCTTTTCATCCTTCGAATAATAGTTCAAGATTTTCTAATTATGTTTCTTTAATTGCTTCTCTGAAATATTATTTGAAGTAAATTTTTTTTCCTTAAATTTACGACCAAATTACATATAGTTTGCTTCTCTGAAATATTCTTCTTTATTTAGGGTTTTCTGATTACTTTTGCTCGTCTGAATTGTAGTTTTTTTGTAATTCATTTTCTTCGTGTCTTTCTCTGAAAAAAATTTTCTTACCTGTTATGTTTCATATTGCTATCATACTTATGAATTCTCGGCTGCCTGTTTGTTTAACCTGTTTATAATTACTCCTGTTTGTTTCACTTTCTTATCGCTACTGTGCCTATCAATGTGAACACTACATTTTGGGTCATTTTTTATAATTCGATCCCTCATAAATATGTTGTCATATTCA
>JBBPDI010079246.1:0-30997 GCA_037974545.1 Cucumis variabilis | reverse complement strand
CCGAGTGACGTCCCGCCACGTGTTGGCTTTTAGGCGTGTACGAGAAGTGGGTCGCAATACGGGTTTCACATCAGGTTGACAGGTCTAAAGCCACTTATCGAGTCTGTCCTTCTTTTTTCTCAAATTTTTACCTTTTCTCTCACTCGGCTGATGAAATTACATCTTAATTTCAACTCTAAGATTCCATAAAAATTACAAACCGTTTGCAATAATAAATTAACCCACAAACTGGGCTATTTACAATAATTATAACTAAAAACAAGCTTAATTTAATTTGTCAAAACCATAATATATCCATTTTAGTTAACCACACAATTTATCTAGTAAATTGACAAATCCCACCATATGCAATTCAGTAAAATTAAGCATGCTTTGATACCACATGATGCAAATGGTAGACATGCGCAACGAAATAAAGATAAGATTTTACTCTAATTGCAACTAAACACTTTAGTGATTCATATGCATTATAATCCTAAAATGAAACAAAATAGGATTAATAGAAAAACTCATCTTTGATGCTTTTCTATTATCGTAATCGCGTCACATTCTTGAAGTCGGGACTACTACTAGTGTTGATCTGCTATTCTTCAGACTTAGAACCGAGTTGTGGGACTCGAACGGTGGAAAAATAGAGAGATGGATTTAGGAGAATAAACTTGATTGTGATAACTTGTGGAGAGAAAAGGAATTTTGGTTTGATTTTGCAATTCTAAATTACAAAATCAATTTCAACAAAAAAAAACAACTAATTTTTCATTTCTAATCCATTTGTTTTATAAGCAAACTAAATGTAAAAATTGAATGTAGTAAGCTTCCATTCTCCACAGTTGGCATATGACCAAGTAGATGTCTCAAATGCATGAAATCATTTGTTAATTACATGCAATGTGCTTCCAAGGATAATATAGTAATTTGACATTTAAAAAGTCAAAAGTCAATATTTTGACTTTTTATAATTTTATCCGTCTTGACTAATTTCGATCTCCTGAGTATAAATCCACATTCATTTTTTCAAAATTCAAATCATATTTGAATATAAACTCGGTCAAAGTTTAAATTTTCAAAGTAAAAAATCAACATTTTGACTTTTTACATATTTGACCTCTTTCATCAATTACGAGCTTCCAAATATGAATTCGTATTCATATTTAAATCACATTTAAACATGAAGTTCTATCTTAATTTATAACCAATGGTTATATTAATTATATTCATCGATTTCTCTCTCTTTACCTAATTCGAACAATTCAAATTATTCCATCATAATGTTCTAAGTTGTTCCTTATGAGCTAGCGGGGGAACCTAATGGACATATAGATCATGGGTTCCAACGATCCAAGATTAAGTGTTTAAACTCTTTAGTTTGAGTTAATCAACCTTTATTAACTAACGAGTCATTCTATTAAAGTCTTATGGTTGCACTCCCCTCACTATAGATATATTTGTGATGATTAGTAAGTTAATCCTTCACACGTTGTTCATAACCTCGGTTGAGTTAAAGTACCGTTTTACCCCCGAGACTAGATCTTGCTCCTTAAGTCCCATTGATCCACTATTGAACAATTGGTTTAAGGTCCAACCTTTAAATCGAATTCCTCTCGGGCCAATGAGAGAGTGGACTCCCTTATTCAAGTCTTGGATTCAGTCCTTAAGAGAACAACCTATCTACTAGTCGTAAAACGGGTAGGAGTGAATTCCATCTTGCACCCTATGTCCCTAGCTATCCACCTGATCTTACCTCTCAAATGGGAGGATTATTGGGCCAGCACAATTGAGCTGCCCTTACCTATGCAGATCTAAGGATAATTCTGTGTGAACACAAGTTCATAGTTAGCTCAGGATTAAGATTAAGTTATATTGGATAACTATAAACGAAATGATCAGTTTTACAAAGTTAACGGTGTTATAACCTAAAAGTGACTATTTTTTGCAAAGGTAAAAGGTCTCTTGGCTTTTAAAAAAATGATGAGAGTTAATTTTGTAATTAAGAATTACAAAATAAACCAAGAACTTTTGATTACCTTAACAAACATCTAAAAGTTAGGTTCCTCCTAAAAATACCATCTCTCTCTATTTTCTCTACCATTTCGAGTCCCACAACTCGGTTCCAAGTCCAAAGACTAGTGGATCAACACTAATGGTAGTGCCGACTTTGAGTTCGTGAGGAGATTACAATAAAAGAAAACCATCAAAGGTGAGTTTGTCTTTTAACCCTATCGTTATTTCAATTAGGGTTGTTATGCATGTTGATTACTAAATTTGTTTAGTTGCAGTTAGAGTAAAGTTTGATCCTTATTCCACTGCGCATGTATATAGTTTCCATCAGAAATAGCATTTACCATTATGTAAATTGATTTATTTTTTTTTTGCTACAGTGACCAACATCCATTAGAATTTATATTATTTCTCAGTATAAAATATTCATAGACAAAAAGAAAAAAACTAGGTAAGAAGACAAACTTTGAAACTTTAGGAATTTTTTCTCAATTTTGTTTGAAACTTCTCAATTTGAGTAAAATGGTATTAATACATTTTATATTAATACCATTTTAAAACTGTAAACTGTTATTTTCTATTAATACCTGACAAAACGAATTTGTATGCGTAAAGAAGTATGAAGGTAAGGTCGTTACAAATTTAACAAAAGTATGTTTGAAAATGAAATTTATTAAAAAAGGGTAATTACCTAGATTCGCTTGACAAAAGTAATTTGTAGTTTACCCTTACTCTTACCGTAGATATGTGGAAGCATGGGTGTCGAACTCAAGAAAGTGTAGGCTAAGATAATTTCTTGAATAAGAGATTCAAACAAATGATATTAGTAACAAAAATAAAAGCATTGAAAAGAGATTTTTGGCAATCAAGTGTAACAATGAATTAAGGGAAGATTTAATTTTTAAAGTTCAATTCACAAGAAAAAGTACTAAAGATTAAAACTCAATGAGAAAACTGAGGAAATCGGCTTAGGGCAATTAATCAATTCTTATCATTGAATTAAAGATGATTAAGAAATTACTTTTGTTTAATTAAAAGGGGTTCTTGATCAAAATTCCTTCAAAATCAATTTGCTTGATCTAGGAAGAGTTTTGATCAAGAATTCAAAAAAATGATTTCCATAGGAAATTAATTTGTACTCTTGCAATATTAATTAAAGCTCTAACGCGTTATTTAAAGGAAATTAAAGCTTCCTTAATAATTTTGAAATCAAAGAATTAAGGGAAATTTTCAAACATAGAAAATTTTATAAAATACGTACAACCTATAGCAAATTCTATCATTAATAGTCATTGATTTGCTATAGTGATAAAAGACTATCATTGATAGAATCCACAGTTTTTTATTTTTCGACAATGACTTCATATTATCCATACCACATTAATAATTTGAGTGCTTGCATCAGTTGTCAGCAACAACTTCATCCTTCAATTTTTTCAATCTTTTCTTTCGGGAACGACTGCATATATTTCGATCATGTTCCTTCTATTTTGTTTAATTTTATATTTTTCAGTTCATCTTCCTATCATGTTCGACATACCACTCCATACACGGATTATATATCCATTATGTATTTTTTTTTATTTTTCACACATATGCTACTGAATAATACATTTATGTTTTGTGTTCTATTTCATATATACTACTGCATATATTAAATAATACATTCATGTCTTTCTTTTCTTAGTTATATAATTTTTTCTTACAGAATTTATATACCACTGCATATACATATTATGTTACGGATTGGTATTTTTTAAAAAAATTATTACATATATACTTCTGCATAATACATGTATTTAATATATACTATTCATAAACCAGTTTAACAAATTGATAGCAAAACCTTTCATTCATAAAATATACAATGCATTATTTCATATGTACTATTCCTAAACCAATTTTTCATTCAACCACTTTTTCATACAATTCTCTTGATCTTCAATTCTTTCATCAATGTTTCTACATCGCAAACATATTCAGTTTTCCTCAACATTACATATACCAGAGAACAATTAATATTTTTATGGCATATATTACATATACTCTTCATAATTTTTCTTATTCATGTTCTTGTAAACATAAACAACTTTCATGCATAATCACTATTGTTTCAAACATAAGGTATTATTTACTACATAAGATATGAATATTTAAATAAAATACATAATCAAATTGATATAAGAACCTTTCGTTCATAAAATATACACCATATTATTCAATATATACAATAATTGCATGGAATATATGAAAAACAATGCAAAACGAAAGAAAGAATGGACAGAGAGAGAAATTGGAAAGTGAGGGTGATCGGGAGGGAAGAATTTTTCGTTGGAAATTTATGTCCTAAAATTTGTAGTTTGTAATCATATTCTATTCAATAAAGTCATTGAAAAATTAAAAATTATAATATTGAATCCAATGAACTAAGTCCCGAGGCTATTTTTAAGTAATCTGGAACTTTACACTACAAGAAATAAAAATTTTCCCAACGTAGCAATATGTCACCAAAAATCTTAACCAACGTTGGGGAAGGTTATTGCGATGTCGCAGACGATGTCGACAGACACGTCGGGGAAAGCACGTTGGAGATACTTTCCCCGACGCAGCTCACGTCAACGATGGGAAAAATTTCCCCAACGCACGATGCAGCACGTCGCAGATGGCTTCCACGACACTGCATCGTAAAAAGCTTCTGCGACTCTGCGTCGCGAAATGCTTTAAATATATATTTTTAAATTAATTATTTTATTTAATTAATTATTTTATTTTATTAATTATTTTTAGAGAACGAAATTGGATAGAAGAAGGGATGGATATGCGCAATTCAGAGAAGGAAAAGAGAGAAAGTATAAAGAATGAGAGAGGGAGATGAGTGATTTGGAGAAGGAAAACATGGAGAAAGTAGAGGGAAGGAGAGAGAGAGAGTGCTGAATAGTAACAGAGGAGAAAGAGGGGAACAAGGACACTTCCGGCAATGGCAATGGTGACGGCGAAGATGAACGAACGACGGCAGGAATTTTCTCCTCTCCTTCTCTCTCGGTCGATTTTCTCTTCCTTTTGTTTTGCAATCGATTCTGTGTTGAAGGAGAAGAAATAGACTGGACTTTCCCTGACGTCTTCGAACACATCGCAGAAGGACCCTTTCCCCGACATCGAGTAACCCACACGTCGCAGAAAGGTTAAATAACGAATTAATTATTTAAACATTCCCCGACATGCTTTTGTCACACATCGCAGAAAGGTGACCATTGTCACTTTAATACGTAACTTACAACTTACACTTTTCAGACTTTTCGCGACATTTTGTTACTGTACGTCGCAGAAAGTCACTTTCTGCGACGTATCATACTGTGCGTCGCTGAAAGTGATTTTTCGCGATGTTAAAATAGTGTGCATCGTGGAAAATGAACGTATTAAATTTAATTTTTAGACTTTCCACGACGTAGCATCGTGTGCGTTGCGAAAAGTTACTTTTTGCAATGTAATATTACGTGTGTCGGTGAAAGGTGATTAACGATGACACACCTTTCGCCGACGTTGTTTTTGGCATCACAGTTATGCCAATTTCTTGTAGTGTTATGTAGAGACATAAACGTGGATCAAGTTTGAATATATAGCGTAAATAGTTTATAGTATATGAATAAAGGTTTGGCGCCTTACTCAGAGAAACTATCGATGCAGCCCGCTTTGTACTTAGTATCAACGATGTGATCTTGAATCGTTCATGTAGAGACATGAAAGTGGAGGCATCCTGTGTAAAGTACTTACATAAGACTGAACCATGAAATAGTCACTTTTATGTTATAACACTGTTTACTGTTTAGAACTGACTATCTCGATTATTGATGACCTAGGTAACTGAATCTTAATCCGGAGCCAACTATGAACTTCTGTTCACAAGAGATTATCGTTAGATCTACATAGGTGAGGGCAGATAATCAGTGTTGGCCCAATAAGCCTCCGATTTTAGGTGTAAGCTTGGGTGGATAGCTGGAGACATAGGATGTCAGACGGAATTTACTCCTACCTATTAGAGTTAGTTGATAGGTTATTCTCTTAAGCACTGAATCCAAGTCTTGAACAAGGGGCCCTGCCCTCTCATTGGTCGGAGAGGGATTAAGTTTATAGGTTAGACCTTAAACAAATTAGTCAATAGTAGAAAAATGGGACTTGAGGAGCATGATGTAGTCTTGGGGGTAAAATCATATTTAGGCCCAACCGAGGTTATGAACAACCTATGAAGGATTGACTTATCGATCATAGTTTTATCAAATAGACACAAATATATCTATAGTGAGTGGAGTGCAACTACAAAACTTTAGTGGAATGACCCGTTAACGAATGTTGATTAACTCGGTCTTAAAGAGTTTAGCCAATTAATCTTGAATCGTTGCAGCCCATGATCTATTGGTCCATTAGGTTCTCCTGCTAGCTCATATGGAATAAACTTAGAACAATGTGATGGAATAAGTCAAATTGTTCGAATTGAAAAAACAGAGAGAAACCAACAAGTATATATGATATAGTCATCAGATTTCATATTACAAAAAGAGCTTTATGTTTAAATGGGATTTAAATACTATAAATATGAAAACAGATCATACTAGAAAGCTCAGAATTGATGGAAATAGTCAAAGTTATAAAAAGACAAAATGTTGACTTTTTTACTTTGAAAGTCAAATTTTGACTGACCTTATATTCAAATGTGATTTAAATTTTCAAAAAATAAATGTGGATTCATGCTTGGGAGGTCACAATTAGTCAAGACGTATAAAATTGTAAAAATTTAAAATATTAACTTTTGACGTGTAAAAGTCAAAGTTTGACTTTTGACTTGAAAGGTCAAATCACCATTTTACTTTTGGACAAGGTTAGTGGAAAAATCCAACATTTTGTTGGATAATCCCACTAACACTTTTTGAGATATGTGGCTACATGAGATCTAGACACACAGCCCACTAAGTTCCACTAATTGTTAGTGGGTTATTAGGTGTTGAGATTTGACCTAACTAATTACATTCAATTTTTCATGTAATTATGTTATAAACAGGGTTGTTTCCAAGTTTATTAAAATTTTTTTTGTCTTTTTCTAGCAATTTGGGAAATTACAAAGTTATTCTTCAAAATCTCAACAAAACCTTTACCTTCCAATTTTCATACATCTCTCTTATTTCCTACAACTAATCAGGTCTCACAACCTAGTTCTAAATCAAAAGATTAGCGTGTCATCTCTAATGGTTATCTAGGTTTGAGTTATGAGGAGATATCGAGGATTTCGGAAAGCTTCAAAGGTATATTTTTTTAACCCTAATTTTTTTAACTTAAGAGAAAGGTTGTCTAGTTTTACTTAGGTCAAAAGTGACGTTTTCCACCAAAGGTTCTGATAGTTAAGAAACTCAACACAATTACTTAACGGACTTGACTTCTCACCTTTTTTACAAGCTTTTTTCTAATGCATATTTCATTTACTTTTTTTTTTCTAGCTCTTGAGTGCCTCGCCCTTTTTTGTGTGCATTTGCTTTTTTTGCAAGCTTCTCTTTTCTTTCTTCAGTATGCAATGTGGTAACTAGGTCTTGCTAGCACTACAAGAATTTCGAGATATGTCGATGCAGGAGTGCGTTGCGATAAATCCAAAATGCATCGGTGAAGGTTTCTATGACGTTAAAAGTCACGTTGGCAACAGCGTCGTAAGAAGCAATGGTGATGCACCAAACGAACGACATCGGCATAGACCTTATACCGACACATGATATGTCAACCTGGTCAACACGTCGATCGAAATCTTATGCTTATGTTGTTTTAAAGCGTCGACATTAAGGCAACACTGACGACACCGTTGAACTATCAACACTGCATCGCTCTAAGTTATGACGACGACACGTCGTAAGAAGTCGTGACTGGTGACGCTAATTCTACGTTGGCAAAAGGTTTCACCATGTTTTTGTATATAATTTAATATCTATATTTTCTATAATCCAATTTGATTTAATTTGATTGAAATTGATTGTAGAACAAGTAACATAAAAGCAAACAAATATATATTAAAATTAATTATAATATTAAAAAATATATATGTTTTGTTTGAAAAATATATATGTTTCGTTTGAAAAAAAAATTACAATAAACCTAAACTAAAAACAAAATGATCAAAATCTAATCTAAGCCGAGTTCCCCCATGCCTTCCAACCTATAATGACACGAAATTAAAGTATAAATATTTATATCACCTCAAAAAAAATGAAAGAACGACGTACAAGTTCGAAATTACTTACATTAAATGAAGAAATCAAGGTTCTCTGGTTGATTGATCATTGAGTTTCACAATCATCTTCATCATTTCTGCCATCATTTCAATTTCAATATACATATACAACTTACAAATATATACATATACAATTTACAAATATATACAAATATATAATGCCCGTTACTTTTTATCTCCAATCTTTTCAACATCTAAAAAATCATTTCAAGTCTTAACCCAACAAAAAGTGGTTCTAAATTTTCTTATCAAATAAAACAACCTTTAAAGAGTATATATCAAAAAATATTCCAACTTGTTTTTCACCATTTAGGAGACATTAGATAAATACTTAAAATAAAGGAGAGTGGAACGAGAGCTTATAGAACATCAGTGGCGATTTGACTTTCCTTCGAGACGCATACCTTTATCTTCCTTGGGAAAGCCAAATTCTTTAATTCTCCTTATTGTTCTTCTCTTTTCCCAAAAAGTCATTATCATTTACTTTCCCATAACGAGTTGTCAAATCATCTTGCCAAGACATCTACATCCTCGCCCCATTCTCTTGGGCATAAATATTTTTCTCAGCCTTACTGCATCAGACTCCTAACTCTTAGCATCCAACACAACCATCCTCCTCGACAGCTATTCTTATCGTGTTGCTTACTTTCACGCGATAGAATTTTTACTTACGCGTTTCTCTTCATATCGCTCATTCTCTTTTTGCATTTTTCTTCATTGGACATCTCATTCCTAAACTTATTCGAAATAACTTTACGACAAGGATCCTCTACAATAGGACTTACTTTTTCTAGATCAGGGTGTCACGCATATTCCTTTTAATGGAATATATATTCTATTGTCAGAAATATCTTCTCAACGTCTTTGTCACGCGTTGGTGGTATGCGATCAGAGTCTTACACTCTTTTTTAGAATCCCTCAATGAATCGCTTGTAGTAATTAGCTAACTCAAGAAAGGAGCGTAATTCTGTGACTGATTTGGGTATTCCTTAATCATGTATTGCTAAAATATTTTCTTCTTCCATACCAATTCACGTCCACACTTTATCATATGGCCTATAAAGTTTATCGGTTATTGTGTGAAGAAGCATTTTCTCTCCTGACATACAACTGATTTTCTTTTCAGTTTCTGAAAAACCATTTGAAGGTAGTCCTTGTGTTCTTCTATCATTGAGCTATAGGCCACTATGTCGTCTAAGTAGAATACAACAAACTTGTCAAGATATTCGTGAAAGAACTGGTTCATTAGCGTGCAAAAGGTTGCAAGGGCATTACGAGGAATTTGAATGCTCTGTACCTTGTGACACACGTTGTCTTGGGCTTGTCTCCTCAGCAATCCTTACATGATAATATTATGATCGCAAGTTTAGTTTCGAGAAATATTTTGCTCCATGTAGGTGGTCAAATAGATCAATAATTATGGGGAACAAATATTTGTTGCAAATTGTGAGCTTGTTCTAAACAGAAAAAAGCCCTAGATTGTAGATGATTTTAAAGAACCATTCCTTAATTAAATTTGAAAGTCCCAAAATACCAACACTATTGACAATATTTAGAAACAGAACCATTCCTTAATTAAATTTGACGCCTCTGATACTAAAACTCTAAATTGGAATACAACCCGTCAGAGACCTTCCTATGCTCTGGGATGAGATTGATTTGTGGAAACCAATTGGGATGGGAAAAAGGTTTAGAGAGAAACAATTTTTGCAAAGCAAAAACATTGACTTAAAGAAAACTGTTTTCTTTTGCACATATATCCTTAAGGGAATAGGAGAGAATCATGGGATTAATAGAAATTTCAAATCAACTAATTAATTAATAATTAATTAAATTATATTTAATCAATATTTCATTTAAATCATATTTAATAAATATCTCTCACATAACTTATAGTTTTAAATTAAATTAAATTAAATTAAATTAATTTAATAAAACTAAACTATGGATTTATTATCTAATAAATTAATAGCTAAATTAAATATTTTATATTTAACTTAAATTATATTTGAATCATACTCAAATATAAATTTCTCTCATAACCAATAATTTTAATATGAATCCAATTCACATTAAATTAATATTTGAACTCATTCAGCTTAAATTCCATGTGTTCGACCCTGAAGTTACTAGGAAACTTCTATTCGCAAACCTCTCTTCACTTACACTTGGACGATATTCCATATCTTTAGCCAGTTAGCAATGCATGAATATGAATGTGGTTGTTCATTTGGACTTAGTAGTTTTGTGTATGTATAGTGCGATTGAAATACGTCACTGAGTTAGGTCATTGCACATAATGCGGTCACTGTAACTCTCTGTATAGCATGCGTCAATTCTAGGCGATGAGTCATGAGTCATGATCATACCATATAAAATGCTCATTATGTGCCTCTTCATCGCCTAATTTATAAGTCCCCGTTGAGTACAAGTTTTCCTATTGCTTGCCCAAATGCAAGCGAAGCAGAAGGTTTATCTAGGTAATCCAGGATAAACACAAGGAATTATTTACAGAGTTAGTTCTAGGGTTCACTTATCATTTAGGCGTTATGACAATTAAGTTGAAATAATATAACGATAACTAAAACTACTTATCTACAGCTATAGAATCATGCATAAAGAAAAATATATGGCAAGCTGAAAGACATGGTAATCGCATAAAACACGCATGACACTTATGTAAGTTGTATTTCTAAATATTTATAAATTTACAATATCAGTCACGAGTTCTCATCGTCTTCGTATGCATTTTGTCCTCAATATTGTAATAAAAAGGCTATAATAACAGACATTTTTCTGCGTGTTATCACATCCCCCAATTTTAGAATAATGTTTATCCTCAATCATCGCTCCGTATTATGTTTTTCCTCAAGCGTCATTCCTCCTTAAAGACTCACCTTCCCCTTTTTGCATTTTGATACTTCTCAAAATGCAAGCAAGTTTTATTCGTTATTTAGTGTTGACTCTCATCATACACTTTTTGCTATGAAGGTATTTCCAAGTTTAAAATGTGGTGAGGTTAACACTCAAAGTACCTTTTTCATTCCCCACAGTAAATCTTATTTTCAACTTCAGAAATGACTAAATTTTGGAAAAAGATTCAAATCTTTTTACTTGGAAAAAGAATGTTTTTTATTATATTTACATTAGATTTGGCATTGAGTGGAAAATCATAGGTACTTTATGAGTCAATTTCTGTCTTCAACTATAACTTTTATTGCCTCTTATTACTCAACTCTCTAAATTTTTACTTTTGAAGCGTTGCTTCTTTATTTTTGCGAGAGGAGGCAACAAAAGAGTTGTTATTTTAACTGAATTAAAGAATACCAGCCTTTTTAAGGTTTTTCACTTTTGTATTAGTTTTAACTTTTGTTAAAACGCCTTACTTTTGAATGCCTTGTGAGGTTTTTCAAAAAGTTTCCAAAATTTTAATGCGGATCACCCCCCCCCCCCCAAATTTAGAGGTTAGCAAAGGCCTCATTACTAAAAATGAATGATAAGATTAGTCCTAGAAAAGTTTTACAAGAGTGGTTTAAGGTAAAGCTTGCTCGCCTAATAAACTATAGAAATATTTTCTAAGTAAGGTTTCGTAACAAGTTAAACGCATAAATAACAAATGAAACTTTATTTTGCATACTTTATTTCATTCAAGTCTCATTGAAGCAAAGGAGAATTAGAATGCTACAATGCAGGGAGCCAAACTTGCGATAAGAAAGATTAAGCGCACAAAAAGTATACCCTATGTTGTGACTTGTATCGCAAAGGACATAAATAAAAAGAAATATAAATTACATAAGGTATAATTATAATTTTAAGGTGGGCAAATGTAAGTGCTTTATGGCTTACAGGTTGGTTGGTTTAGATTAGAGAATAGGAGGTGTGCAATGTTGAGTTATGGGGAGTTGAAGTGTAATATGTTTCAAGGGAGTTGACTCTGGAAGCCGAGGTTAGGTAAGCGGGCCTTCTTCTTCTTCTTCGTGGGATCCACTTTCTTATTCACCTTCCTTTGCTTGTAAGGAATATCTTAATAATAGCTTTCTTTCCCCCCTTGTGATTGGGTACTTCCTCCCCCTATAACAGTTTTTCATTGATTTTTTCTCAAACTCTCCAAACTGCTTTTTCTCCATCTTCATATCTTTCATTCCTTCTTCCAAGGGTCCGAGTTTCTCTTGTCCAGCCTTTTTGCAGACCCTTGTTTCCAACTCTGTAGATTCAACAGCAAGAGAGAAAGTCTTTTCCAGTGGACGAAAACTTCTTCCATCCTCTTCAACCTGTTGTTGCACCTCTTCCTTCTTCTTATTACATTTTCTTTTATTCTTGTCCATCTTCCTATCTTGCTTTGCTTCTTCCTTACATTTCCTTTTATTCTCGTGTTTTTTCCCTCGGCCTTTTCCATCCTAGCTTGGCTTCCTTTGAGTAGTGGAACTTATCGCATAAAGGCGAGAAGGAGGGGCACTTAGAAGTCAGAGTATGGTGGCCTTATGAGAGTTTTTGTAAGAGAAGCATTTCTCAGTGAAAGATAATAGGAATACCATGAAGGACTTGAAGAAGATTTTTTGGGATGGTATTACCTTGAAGGTTATAACAATTTTTGGATTCATGAATTGTTGTGTTTAGATAAATGTTGAAACTCAGGGTTTTGAAAAATTTAAATAGGCATTCTTAACTAGGGTTAAAAGTGTGGTTATCGTGCAGTTAAGGTCTTGTCAAATTAAGTGTGGGGTGATAACCTGATAGATTACTCTTGGCTTGAGGTATGGCGAATTCAATGCTTCTTGAAAGTTTAAGAATTATGGGATTTGACCAGACTCTTCGTACCTCCTAAAGATTTAGACATTTCTCAATCAATTAACCTACCTAATTTGTACAAAACGATCAATTTTCCTAATGTACTTGACTCATGTTTTTTCATAAATTGACTTCATCGCATGTATCCTATCTGGTAGACATATAGCTTTGTGACATACCGCACAATCCCCTTGTGAGATAAAAGGATATATAGAAATCGAATAAAAATTTGATTTACACATATAAAAGAATTACTTATTGAGGTATAAGAGTATGAGTAAATATGTACACTATGTTAAGGATGCAGTTCTAAAACAAATTGGAAGAGTTATACATTATAGAAGCATCTATGCGTTCAGGTTCCTTGGTGAGGAAAAACTGTAGTATCATCGCTCATGTTCTGCATAGCTTCCTGATCGCATCGTTCCTGAACTTCATTGATCATTTCAATCATGACTCTCAGCATCCTGATTGTTCATCGCAATAAGTCTATGCTCTTAATCATTCATCGTAATGTTCAAATGATCTTTCTCGATCCTTGTCGCTTAGCTCACTAAAATTGTGCTTTTGGTTAGCTTTGTACAAGGACACTTCTATTGATGACTTCATGGAGATTCTCATTTTCATTTGCGACCAACTTCATCCATTGAGATTTCCCTAGGTCATCATCCAAAAGATACATTGATCTTGGGGTTGGTACAAGCAAACATAGATTGCTCCGGTACCTTGAACCTCTTCGCTTGATTTTTAGCTAATCGTGTGATTCACCAAAATAAATGCTTTGCACGAACTCAAAGTAAGACTCTAATCTAACTACTATAAATCAATTCCCTAGCAACGACACCAAAAACTTGGTTGTTGGTCTGGACTTAATAGTTTTTTTTTGTGTGTATAGCACGATTGCAATAAATCACTAAGTCAGGTCATTACACATAATGCGCTCATCATAACTCTCTGTATAGCACCCGCCAATTCTAGGCGATGAGTCATGGGTCATGATCATACAATATAAAATGCTCACTATGTGCTTCTTCATCGTGTAATGCATAAATGCTCGTTGAGTATAAGTTTTCCTATTGCTTGCCCAAGTGCAAGCGAAGCAGAAGGTTTATCTAGGTAATCCAGGATCAAACACAGGGAATTATTTACAGAGTTAGTTCTAGGGTTCACTTATCATTTAGGCGTTATGACAATTAAGTTGAAATAATATAACGATAACTAAAACTACTTATCTATAGCTATAGAATCATGCATAAAGAAAAATATATGGCAAGCTGGAAGATTGAATAAACTAACTTGTATGTGAGAAAAATGTGAAGAAAGGTCTATAAATTATTAGGTGAGACAACAATACGAGAGTCTTGACGCGAGATAACTACATAGGCATACGATTAAGGCGACCTTCTCTCAAGTGTTTAAACATCACACTTGCTCACCTTTTAGGATGCAAGTGACTATGCCTAATTAGGCGGGCTATATCTAGAAGACTTTGCTTATAATACTTATAGGACTTCTTGTTTAAGGACAACAACCTCTCAATGCTTTAAGTTTGCACTTGTTCACCTTTTGAGATACAAATGTTGAAAATTACCTTGCTAAGGTGAAGTTTGTTTCCAAGCTCCTTCTTGCGCGCATTAGCCTCATCCTTTCTACTTACCCTCTTAAGTAGTTGGCGATTGACATTGGCCAAGTGATGAATATAGCTCAACTAATGCGATAAGCCTTATAAGCTAGATTCCTTATCAAGAACTTATCATAAACCGACTACTAATAACACAAAGATAAATGAGAGGTCAAGAAATGGTAGATTGAAAAGGTGTAAACATGCAATATATGTATAAAGAATATAGGCCTTCGACCAGTGTACAATACGAACAACATATATTACAATGAGTATAAAAATAGAGGGAAAAGAGCATATAAAAATTACCACAAGGGAAAACAGGAGAATGATTCTTCTCTTTCTTGAAATCTAAGCTTCAAATGGGCTATTCGAGCCTTGCACCCATTTAGGTGCCCCCCCTCTTGGTGTAGATGAAGTGCTTCTATAGGCATATTTTTTGCGGTAAACTTCTATTCCTCTGAGCGTGTCAGCATAGACTCTGACAGTGTAAGATCACGTCATTTCAGATACCATTCTTGTCTTCTAGTGAGCTTTCCTTGCCTAAGGTTGTTAACCGCCTAACGAGTTTCCATCATGTGGCCTCTGTACGAGATGTTCTCTGTGATTTGCTCCTTTCTTCTTTTCCCACTAATTCTCCATTCTTCTTCTTATGTGTTTTGACCTTATTATTCTAATAACAATGACTGTAATAACGAACATTTATGCACGTTATCATACCGCACCTTTTAATGCATAACCATATTTAGTCGCCTAACAGTCGCTCAATTAGAGACTAGCATGATAAATCTACAATAATAACGTATGCAAAATAATATAAAAGTCTCCAAGGCATGAAGATATCTCTTGAAGTATTGTTTGTGGCCTTGAAGTATTGTTCGAGATCAAAGATGAAGTTCTCCCAGGCTTTTACATCCCTTGCCCCACAGAAGGGCTTGGGTTCAAGGATATTTACTCTGATAACTTGGATCGCTCCTCCAACTGGAGTTTGGTTTGCCATCGCTTGCATTATGAGATTAGCCTCTACGCTCACGTATGGGATTTCATTCCTAATGACATCAAGGGCAATTAAAAAATCCTCTGACGTGTTGTTTATCATCTCTACAATTGTCTTTTGAGAGATATCTAGCTTACCAACTTGTTCTTATGTATGGGCACCAGAGCCTATTCAAGTGTGCCAATGCTCGTAATTTCCAGTTCTTACAACTTTTATCTTTAAAGTGTCAATTCTTGTCAACACTCTTGTATAGGTGACCCGTCGAGACTATTGGCCAGCGCATCATGCTATATTATCTTACATATACAAGACATAAATATGTTTTCATCTTTATATTGTCTTACATACATCATGTTTTATTGACAGTGTGATGTAGAGTTCTTGTCAACATCTTCCGATGCTATATTGATAGCGTCTTCGACATTCATATAATGTCAGGAGATGTCTAGGAACTCCCGACGCTGCATGTTGTGCGTCGGGAGTTCCTCTATTTTTTATTTTAAAAAATATCTTCCATTATTAAATGGAAGGTATATACATCTACTTTTAGAGTTGTATACAAATATTACAAAATGTTTATTAAACCGCCCTAAGCATTACATTTCTAAAATAAATAAATTAAATGAGATGACTATAATATCCTACAACCATCTATATATCTAAGTAAGCATGTATCTTCCATATTGTATAAAAATTCTATAACTCTAGAGATCTTTAATCATAACAAACACAACAGTTTGCAAATACAAGCTATATATTCAGGTTTTTCTCATTTGATAAGGAAATAAAAGAGAAAATACAACTAAAAGATCTTTCATTATTAAAATCAAGTTCACATCAATTGAGGACAAAGGAATTACCTTATCGGGATCTTGTAATTCCTTGATGTCGTATGGACTTTCTCCCTCATCAACATCCATAATTCTTGAAATCTAGGATCAAAATCTTGCTGGTTAAAATATAACATTTTTCATAAAATACTTGTCCATCAACCCATATGCATTCAAACATTAAAATAATCTCAGTATATCCAATATCTTGTAGCAAAATCAGTATCATTAATATCAATTAGTAATTTCAAAGCAAATGAAGTATCTATAACCTAGCTACAATGGAACGTGGACATAGCCATATATGGAGATATGAAGCTTGAAAGATAAATGATAAACATAAACGAAAAAGAACTAAAGAGCTTATAACTTGGAGAAGTTTATTACTAAACAAAACTAATAACTTATCAAGTACTTCATTTAACTAGTAGTCTTAGTAGCAAGTTGAACAACAAATATTGATACAACAACATCCCACAACAATAACAACATTCTACAACATTCATCCATAAACTAACTCTAATTCAACCACTCCTATAACATCAAATATAAATCTAATTCAACCACAAACTAATTATAAATTCTAAAAGCAACACTTTTAAACCAAACCTTAACTAAAATGTACACAACAATAATATTCACCAACAATATTCATCCACATACAAATTATTTAGAGCAAGGTCTACAATCTACTATATAACCCCCCCTCCCCCCATTCAATATAATCCTCCTCGAATTCAACATAATTCCTAAATTCAAATTGAATTTTTGAAATTCAAACTCAACTTCAATTTTAAATCCTGACAACACTTTAAATTCGAATTCAATACTAAAACCTACAACTAATTCAAAATCCTAATACTAAAACTAATGTGAAATCTAACACCTAAAACTAATTTGAAATCTAAAACCTAAAACAAATTTGAAATCTAAATACTAAAACTAATTAACTAAAACAAAACAATAACTATACTAAACTAAACCACTTACCAGAATGAAGAGCGACGACGGCAGATGACGACGTATGATGGGACAAGGACGATAGCAAGCGATGACGTGGATTTCTCTCCTTCTCGTTCTCTCTCTTAACTCTCTCGACCTTATCCTTTTCAGTTCTGTAAATTACAAAACTGAAGTGGGTTTTTATAAGAGAATTCCCGATGCACATCAAAGTCGTCGAGAGACACCTTCTATTCCCAACGTTATAAGTAAAACGTTAGGAATAATTTTCACCTCCCTCAACGTTTTACTTATGACATCGGGAATGACTAAACTTTCTCTGACGCGGTGCAAAGAGACATCGACAAAAATGCGAGAATTAAATATTTATTTATCTTCTCCTGACATATTGAACTACAGCATCAGGAATAATTGTCTCGGTGGACATGCATTTTTATGTGTTGGGGATAGACCTTTATTCCAACGTTGCTTTTGCCAGGACCTTTTTCTACATCGGGAGAGTCTTGATTTCTTGTAGTGATGGGTACATTATTAATATTTGGTCAATTAATTGATTCTTAAAGGATTGTAGTTTTTCACTAAATAGAGTTTGTTTATTTTTCAGCATGAGTAGCTCAATAGTACAACTTTTAGCTTCTGAAAAACATAACAACGATAATTATGCGACTTGGAAATCAAATCTGAATACAATACTTGTTGTAGATGATTTAGGATTTGTCTTAATTGAGGAACGTCCTCAAGTCCTTGCCTCAAATGCTAATCGAAATGTTCAGAAAGCATATGATCAACGGGTAAATGCCAATGGAAAGGCCCGTGTCTATATTCTTGAAAGCATGTCTGATGTTTTGGCAAAGAAATATGAATCCTTAGCCATAGCTAAAGAGATTATGGATTCCTTGAGGGAGATGTTTGGTAAGCCTTCATGGTCTCTCAGACATAAAGCAATTAAGCATATTTATACCAAGAGAATGAAGGAAGGGACCTCTGTTAGAGAACATATCCTAGACATGATGATGCACTTCAATATCGCAGAAGTAAATGGTGGTCCCATCGATGAGGCAAATCAGGTGAGCTTTATTTTACAATTTCTTCCGAAGAGTATTGTACCATTTCAGACGAACGCGTCTTTGAATAAAATAAAATAGAGTTAACATTGACTACTCTTCTAAATGAGCTCCAACGACTCCAAAACCTTACCATGGGTAAAGAGAAGAAAGTGGAAACAAATGTTGGTACCACAGAGAAAAAGTTAGTGGAAGGATCGTCCTCTAAGACTAGAGTTAGACCTTTACAAATGAAGAAGAAGGGAAATGGAAAGACTCCCAAGAATAGTAAGGGAAAGAAATTTGCTAAGGTAACCACTGCAACTAGGATGGACATTTACTGAGAAACTGTCCAAAATATCTTACTGAGAAGATTGCTGAGAAGCAAGCACAAGGTAAATATGATTTACTAGATGTTGAAACGTGCTTAGTGGAATATGACATTTCAACCTAAATACTAGATTTAGGAGTCACGAATCGTATTTACTTCTCATTTTGGAAAACTAGTTCTTGTAAAGCTCGCAAAAGACGAGATCATCCTAAAAGTTTGGAACATAAGAAGTTGTCTCGATAAAGTATTGGGAGATCTGAAGTTTTTTAGACAGATATATCATATTTAAAAATTATTTTGCATGCTTCTCAAAAAGTTGAAAAATGTAATATCTACCTCTTGTATTACTGAACGAATGTACATAATATATTTTGAAATCAATGAAGTGTTCATTTTTTATGGAAAATGTATTCAGTTTTGTGTGCTATACTTCTAAAAAGAAACTTATATAAGTAAAGATCAATTGGGGCAAATTTTATGTTAAATACTGAAATGTTTAGCATAAAAGATAAATGTTTCTTCTAATAACTATATATGGTACTCAAGATTCAATCACATAAATCTCAATGCGATTCGGAGATTGGTTAAGCGTAAACTTCTAAATTAATTAGAAGATAACTCTTTATCTTCTTTTGGATCTTGTCTTAAAAGGAAGATGACCAAGAGATCTTTTATCGAGAAAGGTCTTAAAACTAAAATGCCATCACAGCTCGTACATTCGGACCTCTATGGACCAATGAATGTCAAAGTTCAAGGAGGGTATTAAATATTTCATCAAATTTGTTGATGATTATTCAAAGTTTGGTCATGTTTACCTATTACATCATAAGTCTGATTCTCTTAAAAAGTTAAAAGAATATAAGACTAATGTTGAGAATCAATAATGTAAAACCATAAAGACACTTCGATTAGATTGAGGTAGAGATTATGTGGACTTAAGATTCTAAGACTATTTGATAGAGCACGAAATCCAATCACAACTCTCTGCATCTAGTATGTCTAAGAAGAATGGTGTATCAGAAAGAAGAAATTGAACCTTGTTAGACATGGTTTGCTCTACAATGAGTTCTGCTCTTTGAGCCTCAATGAATAAGGAGTTTGTATCGATAAATGCCACATTCTTAGAGGAGATAAACACATCATGAATCATTAAACAATGTAGTAAATTAGTATTGAATAGAATTTTCAAAGATGTTATAGATAAATCTAGCTCATCCACTAAAGTAGTTGATAAATTTAGGGAATCTGGTTAGTCACATCCTTCTTAAGAGTTGAGAGTGCCTCCAAATAGTGGAAGGGTTGTTCATCAGCCTAACCATTACCTGATTTTATCAAAAACCAAATCGTCATACTTGATGATGGATTAGAGGATTCATTGACGTATAAAAAGACAATGAATGATGTAGATTATTTATCGAACGTTAATAAATGACTAGCTTTGCGATTTCAAATAAGATATTTGGAAATGTGCAATGTGTTCTCAAGATCCAAATTGTTTGGAATAACAAGAAAAGAATACTAGCCAATCTTAAGCATCTTATATAGACAAAATATTGTCTACATATAAAATGTAGAATTCTAAAGAGTCTGTTCCATTACAGATATGGAATTCAAAAGTCTAAGAACAATGTTCTAAGACACCTCAACAGTTGAGGTTAAGAGACATATTCCCTTTACTTCTGTTATTGGACGTTTGTTGTAAGTAATGTTATATACTAGACCTGACATTAGCTACTTAAAATGAATTAATTATTGTTAAGAATATTCTCAAATAGTTTATAAAATCAAAAGATTACATGCTTGTGTATAGTGTTAAGGATTTGATCTTTATCGGATACACCGATTTTGATTTTCAAAGATGCTAGAAAGTCTACATTGGAATCAGTATACACACTATATAGAGGAGCAATAGTGTGAAGAAGCGTAAGGTCAAATTATACTACCTTATCGAGGTAATTGTGCATCGTAGTGACGTTGTAATAACCTCGATACTTGTTGAGCATATCATGGCTGCTTGATTTACATAGTCCTTCACGACTAAAGTGTTTGAAGGTCACCTAAATAGTTTAGGCCTGTTGAGATTTTTTGTGAAAAGATTTATTAAGAATTCTTTTTAATATATGGAAAGATAGAGTTGTTATTATTTAGATAATTGATTTGCCTATATTTTAGGAATCTGGGTGAGTATCTTTTAATTAATAAATTCGGGAAGATACATACATAAAAATATATACATGTACTGATATATATAGACATAATAATTGTTCGTAGAAGTTGATAACGAAACTGCACTTTATCGAAAGAGACTTCGACTTTCAAGCAGCTCTGTTGAAGGTAGAGTAGTTGCCTTATGATATATGAATTTTATATTGAAGATAGTCGTTTTATATGATGAAACATTGAGCGATAAGAAATATGAATGAAGACCACATGATTGAGGATTCAATTCACTAATTCAGAGGGAGCCTAAGCTTATTTTAAGTTGTGATGATAACTTATCAAAGTAGCTTTAGAATTAAGTTTTTTATTTTTTAATCTCAATAACATTTCTTATCTGACCAAAGGAGCTCCTCAGACATAGGTTGAATTTGCCAAACTGGGTTACCAAAGCCTTCTGTGTTATTTGTTACTTTTGTGCTTTAGCTATTTCTATAGTTAATTACTTTAGATCTAGCTAAAGGTTATTTTTTATCATCTTAGATTTTCAATTGGTATCAGAGCGGGTTCAGTCAATGGAGACTCTCAGTGAAGGCGCATCGATTACTAGGCCACCTATAATGGATAGAGAAAACTATTCATATTGGAAAACTCATATGACTTCCTTATTAAGTCTATTGATGTGAAGGCTTGGAAAGCTGTTACTGTTGGATGGAAGCCACCAATGGTTACAGTTGATGGTAAATTTATGCAAAAGCCTGAAGAGGATTGCACTGATACAGAAAAGCAAGATTCGTTAGGAAATTCTCACTCTTAATGCCATATATAATGGAGTGGACCTCAATGTGTTTAAACTAATAAATTTTTGTATTACTGCAAAAGACGCCTAAAAAGCTCTTGAGGTAGCATTTAAGGGTACGTCAAAAGTAAAGATCTCTCATCTACAACTCTTAATGTCTAAGTTTGAAACCTTGAGAATGATGGAAGAAGAAACTATTTGTTGAATATAATGTAAGGGTTTTGGAAATCGCAAATGACTCTTTTAATCTTGGTGAGGGAATTCCAGAATCCAAACTAGTCAGAAAAGTATTGTGGTCATTACTTAGAAAGTTTGATATGAAAGTTATGGCCATTGTGGAGCCACATGACATCCCCACTCTGACACGAGATGAATTATTTGGATCCTTACGCACATTCAAAATTGCTATATCTAAGAGAGAAGACAGTAAGGGGAAAAGTATTGCCTTTCAATCCGTTCATGAAGATGTAGGTTTTGAGAAAGGTAAATCATTGAATGATCAAATGAGTGAGTCCATCGCCATGTTCACCAAGCAATTCTCTAATGCTATAAAAAAATTAGAAATCCAAGTAACTATTGGTCAAATAATCGTGAACATAATAATTTTAGAAGAAGAGACTTTTATAGACAAAATGGCAGGGATAACAAATTCTTTAAATATAAGGAATGTGGGGGACATGGTCATTATCAAGCTGAATGTCCAACTTATCTGAGGAGACAGAAGAAAATTTTTGGTGCTACGCTTTCTAATGAAGAATCGGAAGGGAGTGAAGAAGAAGAAGATTTTTCTAATGCTTTTATCAGTATTATATCTAAGGTTGATTCTGCATTTGACTCAGAAGACTACAATGGTTAAATAGAGGAGAACATGTCATTTGATAAAATATAGTAGCAATGGAAAGAGGATTCCTCAGCTCGTGCTATTCCGAAAGAAAAGATTTAAGAGTTAATGGAAGAAAACCAAAGATTACTAACCGTCATATCATCATTCAAGCTAAAATTAAAAGAAGCTCATGTAGAATATGAACAACTATCTAAATATGTAAAAATGATGAATTCTAGTACAGATAGTTTAGATCAGATCCTGGCTATAGGCAAAAATGATTCAAATAAACAGGGTCTTGGCTATAATGTCGTGGCTCATTCTTGCAAATAGAGAAACTCAACTATGTTATTCCTTCAAAAGACAAGAATGAAGAAAGAGATGCAAGTATACGAGGTTGCCAAATGGTTTCCCACAAACCAAAGGTTTGGATATGTCACTATTGTGGAAAAGGGGGTCATATCAGACCCTTGTATTATAAGCTAAGAAGTAACACTACTTATTCACAGAAAATGTCATATCAGTTAAGAACAAGTAACACTAGTCAGAAATATCATCCAATGAATCAATCTTAAAAAAAGAACTAAAATGGTGTGGAGAGTTAAGCAATCATCTGAAAAGTGTAATATTGCCTTCACAACAATTCAAGTGTCAAGTGAAGACTAGTATTTTGATAGTGGTTACTCAAGACATAAGACAAGCAATCGTTCGTATATTTATGAATTAACTAAATGCTCTTCAGGTCATGTAACGCTTGGTGATGGAGCTAAAGGTAGAATTTTAGCCAAGGGTAATATTGTTGATCAAAATCTACTTAGACTTAATGATGTGAGATATGTTGAAGGACTCGCTGCTAAATTAATAAGCATCAGTTAGTCGTGTGATCAGGGTTGCACTATAAATTTCTATAAAGAAAATTGCATAGTGGCTGATATAAATAATACTGAAGTTATAAAAGGAGTGTGTCAACTTGATAATTGTTATCATTGGGTTTCCAACAGAAATGTCTTACAATATGACTAAAGAAGAAAAGACATAGCAGTGGCAAAGGAAACTTGGGCATGTAAGTCTTGGTACAATAAGCAAGACTTTGAAACATGATGCAATCTTAGGGATACCAATTTATGGATGTTAATAGTCAATTATTATGTGGAGATTGTCAGCATGGGAAATAAATCAGATCACCTCATAAAACTGTGAGTGAATGTTATACTACTAGAGCTCTTGAATTTCTACACATGGATCTTATGGCTCAATTGCAAACTGAGAGCTTGGGTAGGAAGAAGTATGTATTTTTCTGTGTTGATGATTACTCACGATTCACGTGGGTAAGATTTCTAAGAAGTAAAGCTAAGACTGCTAAAGTATGTACAAATTTGTGCCGAAATCTACAACGTGAGCAAGAGAAGAATATTGTAAGAATATGTAGTGATCACGGTAAGGAATTTGAGCATGAGGAGTTTAATACTTTTTGTGAAAAAGAAGGGATTCATCATAAGTATTCATCCCCTTTAACTCTGCAACAATTAGGAGTTGTAGAAAGAAAGAACAAAATGTTACAAGAAATGGCCAGATTAATGCTTCATGCCAAGAATCTTTCACTACAATTCTGGGTTGAAGCTATCAACACAACTTGTCACATTCATAATAGAGTAACTATACGCATTCGAACAATTGAGACACTATAGGAACTATGGAAAGGTAAGAAACCTAATGTAAAATACTTTCATATCTTTGGAAGTATTTGCTATATTTTTGTAGATCGAGAGTATCACAGAAAAATGGATGTCAAGTCTGATAGAGGAATTTACTTGGTCTATTCTCCAAATAGTCGTGCTTATAGAGTTTTCAATATGAGAACTCAATCTGTAATGGAAACTATTAATATTATTGTCAACGATGATGAGAAACTCCCACTTAGAGGAAGTGATGATGAACTGGCTATGATAATGCCAAATCCAAATAGGCCTGTAGAACAGGTACAAAGTGATAATAGTATTCTTCTTGATAATCCTAAAGCTAAAGACGGTGGAAATAGCCTTGAGTCCTCTCAAAGAACTTCTGATGATGAGATCAAAAGAGAAACTCATGTTTAACAAGTTGCTCTGTCATCCCATGTCATGAAGAATCATCCAATGAGTAGTATTATAGGTGATCTAAACAATGTAATTATAACCAAGAAAAATGATCGAATAGATTATGCAAAGTGAATTGCTAATATCTGTTATACTTCACCTTTTGAACATGTTTTTGTTATAAATTCACTCACAGATGAATTATGAATAAGTGCAATGCAAGAAGAACTCTTACAGCTTCAAAGAAATAATGTCTGGACTTTGGTGCCTAAGCCTATAAATGATAATGTTATCGGCACAAAGTGGATATTCAAAAACAAAACTGATTGACAAGGTTGCGTTACAAGAAACAAGACAAGATTGGTTGCTCAAGTTAAATGAGTGAATTTTGATGAAACTTTTGCTCTAGTAGCTAGACTGGAAGTTATATGCTTGCTAATTAGCATAGCGTGCTTACAGAGGATCAAATTATATCAAATGGATATCAAGAGTGCCTTTTTAAATGGGTACTTAAATGAAGAAGTATACATAGCTCAAGCTAAAGGATTTGTTGATCCAGTATTTCCTCAATATGTGTACAAATCAAATAAGACTCTTTACGATCTTAAACAAGCACCTAGAGCTTGGCATGAAAGACTCACTATCTATCTTTGTCAACAAGGATATGTTAGAGGAGGAACTGATAAAACATTGTTGATCAATAAAAAAGACAAAGACATAATTGTGGCTCAAATATATGTTGATGATATCATTTTCGATGGATTGCCGGATGAAAATGTAAGTAGTTTTGTTAACATCATGTAGTCAGAATTCGAGATGAGCAGGTGGGAGAATTATCATTTTTCCTTGGTCTGTAAATCAAGCAAGGTCAAAATGGTATCTTTATTTCTCAAGAAAAATATGCCAAAAACATTGTGAAGAAGTCGATCTAGAGACTTGGCAGTTCAAATGAACACTTGCAGCTACATATATCAAATTAACCAAAGATTGTGAAGCGAAATCTATGGATCACAAATATATAGAAGCATGATTGGCAAACTACTATATTTAACTACCAGTAGACCAAATATCTCTTATGTTGTCGAAGTATGTGCTTGTTTTCAGTCTGATCCACGCAGTTCTTCTCTTATTGTTGTTAAAAGAATCATCAAATATGTTCATGGGAGGTGTGACTTTGGTATTTCATATTTCTTTTATACTAATTCATCTCCAGTAGGATATTGCGATGCAAATTGGGCTAGATGTTCTGATGACAGAAAATCTACTTCAAGAGGATGTTTCTTTTTAGGAAACAACTTAATTTCATGGTTTAGTAAAAAGCATAATGTTGTGTCTTTGTCTATGGCTGAAAGACAATATATTGCTACTGGTAGCACTTGTTCTCAACTCATCTAGATGAAGCAAATGTTGGGGGAGTATGGTTTGTCATAAGATACTATGATTCTTTATTGTGATAATATGAGTGTCATTGATATTTCAAAGAATCCTATACAACATAGCACATTGATATTCACCATCACTTCATCAGAGATCTCGTGGAAGGAAAAATTATTTCTCTCACTCATGTTAGATCGACTCTTCAATTGGCAGATATTTTTACAAAACCTCTTGATTCAAACTCTTTTGAGAACTTAAGAGTTGAATTGGATGTGTGTAAAAATTAATTTGGCTAAATATACATCTAGTTTTTTTTTTTAATTTTGTGACAGTTCGTTGTGCAAAGGCCACTGAGCCTAATATTTATTTAAAAAAAATAAGAGGGAGGCGAGAATACTTTGGATATTTTCATAAATCCTTTTGTCTTCAAGATTTTTCTGCAATCAGTTCCCTTCAACCAATTCAAGATGGTGAATACTCGTCATGAAAATTATCAAGATTCTTCAGCCAATACAGAAGACCCTAACATTCGTCTCAACATGAATAGAGTTCGAATGTGTGGTAAACGTTTTAAAACCATTTCCACTCGACGTCCATATCCTTGACCTACTGATTGACGTAAGTATTCACAACCTATAAACTCTGTTTTAGATATGGAAAGATAGAGTTGTTATTATTCAGATAATTGATTTGCTTATATTTTAGGAATCTGGGTGTGTATCCTTTAATTAATGAATTCAGGAAGATACATACATAAAAATTTATACATGTAATTGTATATATAGATGTAATGACTGGTTGTAGAGGTTGACGATGAAACTAGACTTTATCGAAAGATACTTCAACTTTCAAACAGTCCTGTTGGAGGTCGTAGAGATTGACGGCAAAACTGGACTTTATTGAAAGAGACTTCAACTTTCAAACAGTCCCGTTGGAGGTACAGTAGTTGCCTTCTAATATATGAATTTATATTGAAGATAGTCGATTCATATGATAAAATGTTGAGAGATAAGAAATATGAATGAAGACCACAAGATTGAGGATTCAATTCACTAATTCATGGGGAGTCTGAATTCTTCTTTAAAGAGATTCGTGATTACTTTCAGGGGGAGCTGTCATTTATTTTAAGTTATGATGATAACTTATCAAAGTAGCTTTAGAATTAAGTTACTAACTTTTGAATCTCAATAATATTTCTTATCTAAGCAAAGGAGCTCCCCAGATGTAGGTCGAATTTGTTGAACTGGGTTATCAAAGTCTTCTATGTTATTTGTTACCTTTGTGTTTTAGCTATTCCTTTAGTTGGTTACTTTAGATATAGCTAAAGGCTATTTTTATCATCTTACTTTTTCAAGGTCTATGAAGTTTGTGCACTAGGACAAGTGGGAGAATGTTTGGGTGTATGGCCAAGTTTATTGTATTCATATGTTTATTATACTCATATGAGTAATTCTCTCACGATTAAATTCAACATTGTTTTCTCACTATAGGAGTTTTGGTCCAAGTGAGAGTTTGTTGGAATTTATGTCCTAAAACTTGTAATTTGTAGTTTAAAATTATATACTAAAATAAAGTGGTTATTGAGGACTTATTAGTGAAAATAGAATACTATAATCTTGAATTCAATAAACTAAGGTCCCGAGGCTATCTAGTGTAGACTTGAACTTTATGTAGAGACGTAAACACGGATCAAGTTCGAGTATATAGCCTAAATGGTCTATAGTGTATGAATAAGGTTGGACGCCTTATTTTGGGGACACCATGGATGCGATCCGTTTTGTAGTTAGTACAAACGATGTGATCCTGAGTTGTTCATGTAGAGACATGAAAGTGGGGGCATCCTATGTAAAGAGTTTACATAAGACTAGAACCATGAAATAGTCACTCTTAAGTTATAACAACGCCGAGTGTATAAAACTGACTATTTTTATTATTGATAACCTAGGTAACTTAATCTTCATTATGAGATAACTATGAACTTCTATTCACATGGAATTATCCTTAGATCTACATAGTTGAGGGTAGCTCAACGGTGCTAGTCCAATAAGCCTCCTATTTTAAGGGTAAGACCGGGTGGATGGCTAAGGACATAAGGTGCAAAATGAAATTCACTTCTACCCGCTTTAGAGTTAGTAGATAGATTGTTCTCTTAAGGACTAAATCCAAGTCTTGAAAAAAGTGGCCCCACCCTCTCATTGGCTCGAGAAGGATTCAGTTTATAGGTTCGACCTTAAACCATTTGTTCAATAGTGGATCAATGGGACTCAAGGAGTAATATGTAGTATAGGAATTAAAACAGTAGTTTTACCAAACCGAGGTTATGAACAACCTGTGAAGGATGAACTTACCAATCATGATTTTATCAGATGAAAACAAATATATTTATAGTAAGGGGAGTGAAACTACGAAACTTTAGTGGAATGACCCGTTAGTTAACGAATATCGATTAGTTCGGTCTAAAAGGGTTTAGCCAATTAATCTCGGATCGTTGGAGCTCATGATCTATAGGTCCATTAGGTTTTCCAGCTAGGTCATATAGAATTAACTTATAACATGTTGGAATAGTTTGAATTGTTCGAATTAGGTAAAGAGAAAGAAACTCACGAATATATGTGATATAGTTGTCAGTTATAAGTTTAAGATAGAGCTTTATATTTAAATGTAAATTTAAATATTAAAAATATGAATACGGATTCATATTCTAAAGCTCGAATTTGATGAAAATGGTCAATGTTGTAAAAGTCAAAATATTGACTTTTGACTTTAAAAAGTCAAACTTTGACCGACTTTATATTCAAATTTGATTTTAATTTTAGAAAAATGAATGTGGATTCATGCTTAGGAGGTTGAAATTTGGCACGACAGACAAAATGGTAAAAAGTTAAAATATTGATTTTTGACTTTGACTTGAATGTTAAAATGACTATATTGCCTTTGGACTAAATTAGTGAAAAAATCCAACATTTTGTGGATAATCCTACTAACACTTAGTGGGATAAGTGGCTACATGAGATGTAGACATCTAGCCCACTAAGTTCCACTAATGCTTAGTGTGGAATGTTCGGTGTTGTTGAGATTTAGTGTACTAATTAAATGCATTTTTTCATCTAATTAGTTTATTTAAAGGCCTTTTTCAATTTAGAAAAAACTTTTGGCCAAAATTTGTATGTTTGTTTTTACAAAAAAAATTTGAAATTATTTATCTTTACCAAATCTCAACCCTAAGTATCACATTCCAATTTTCATCTTGCTCTCCCTATATTCTTCACTTAACGGGTCTTATAACCTAATTCTAAATCTGAAGAATAGTCAGTAAACTCTAGGGTGGTCCCGAGTTTGTGTTTGTGAGGAGATATCGAGGAATCGAGAATCTACAAAGGTACAACTTCTATTAACCCTAATTTCATTTAATTAAGGTAGTTGATAGACATGTTAATCTCTAAAATAGTTTATAATCAATTTAGAGTAAAATTTGATCCTTATTTTGTTGCGCATGTCTACTATTTTCCATCAAATTCAACTAATGGGTCTCTCTTATATTACATTTCAAACATTTTTAGGTTTTACAAGCTTGCATATGAAAAGTGTGAAATGTCACTTACAAGATAAGCGACATCAAAAGGAAAATAATAGACTAAACTTGGTACATAATATAAATATAAGGTGGCTTTAGGATGTTTGGGCATGCGACCATAGACAAACAACGCCCTGAACAAGCATGTTCATGACATGCGGCAAACCCATCTACCCATATATATATATATATATATATATATATATAACAACAACAATAATAGATTCAAAGAAGTAACAATTTTTCTTACTATCTTATCTTTCTCTTATGTTTTCCAAAAGAGAAGAAAAAAATCGAAGGTTGAGGAAAAAAAAGACAAGGATAACAATGACAAATAAGAAAAAAAAAAGCAACGACAAACTTTTTCTTATTCCCTTTTCTCTCTCTATGTTTTCTAAAAGAGACGAAAAGCGAGCTAAATGTTAGTTCTAAAGTAAAGTCAACCGATGTACGAGATGCGGATCATTGAGAGTAAATCTCTACAAAATGCAACTTCCAACTAAGTGTGATTAGAAGAAAAATGACAAATAAAGTAAATAAAAACTAACATCTCTACCAAATACAACTTCCATGTAAGTGTTGATTAGAAGAGAAGTGACGACAACAACAACAACATCTCTATTAAATGCAATTGACAAAAAGAAAAAAAGAAAAATCAACATTTTTTTTTTTTTGGGAGGAGGTTAGATTTTATTATCAAGAGGAGGAGATGTAGAGATTCTTTAAAAAAAATTCTTGTTGCTCCTTTTGGATGACCAGACGTGACACTTAATAGACTTCAAAATATATTTTAAAGAAAAAATAAAACTAAATATGTGATTGATTATTGATTATGATTGATTTTTTTATTAAATCAAAATGATATGTGATCAATTATTACTCAAATTAATTTTCTCATAAATAAAAGATCTCCTAATTTAAAATTTAAAATTTTCTCTCTAAACCATTTTGTTTCACCTTTTCTAAATAATAAATGTTTTTAAAGGTTATTAATAAAAGCTTTTTTAAAAATGTCCCTTATTTCATTTTGTTTTATTTATTTTTCTAAAAAAAGCTAATAATATTAGGTCGGACAAACAATTGGTGAGTTTATTATTATGAAGGAACATCAAAGCTCAATATGAATTTTGAATTCTAATAGATGGTACGATGTATAGATGAGATAGTTGGTGGAGTCGCAGATATTATTGTCAAATTTTCGGTTTTAGACACATTTTTGATTGAGTTAAATAAAGTGGATGTATTTAGGAAATGTATATAAACAAAGGAGAAACAGAGCTCATTCATGGCGTAGCAGCACAGATATTTATGAGCTTTCTCCACTATTTTCACCAACACAATCTCTAAATCTCATCTTCC
>JBBPDI010079239.1:0-14342 GCA_037974545.1 Cucumis variabilis | reverse complement strand
TAGGTTTCAGACCTTCAGTGAGAGGATGGCTTTCAGCAAGGATCGATTTTCGACCTCTTCGACATTCGATGAGCAATCTCCGACCTCTTCAACCTTTGATGAGCAATTTTTGACCTCTTCAACCTTTGATTTTAGACCTTCAGCAAGGAGATAGAGTCGAAACGTATAGTGTAGGGAAGAGGAGGGATGTCAAGATATGAACGAAAGTGAAGGAAAAAAGAGGAAATTTTTAGTGAAGGGGAGAAACCACAACGCTGGGGAAACCTAACAAAAAAGAAAAATCCACGCCTTAAAACTTTTCGTATCCCGCTTTTTTTTATTTTCCCTTTTTATAACGTTTTATTGTTCTTGCTATGGTTAGATGCAATTAAAAGTCTTTTTTCTTGTAGTGGATCTCTTAATCATAAGGAGAAGAACTAAAGTATGTTATGTCTCAAGATGTCGAAATAGAGAACAAGAGGATTGTTGAGCTAGTAAGCCAAAATCTTTAAATGACTATGTTGCAAGATATCTGATAATCATCATCGTTGTTGCTCATAAAATGGATCAGTAAGAGTTTTCCTATTTTTATCAAATATCATTTAGGGGCAGCCTCCCCTTATTTAATTTATAGGGTGAAACTGGCTTTCTCCGTCGAAGTCTAAGTATAATTCATCTGAGTAAGACTGCATTGCAAAGCACAGAATGATTGTCATCGTTATTTGCAAGAGAGAGCCAATTTTGAAGAAAATTTCCTCGCTTTAGAGACTATAAATGCCTTTAAAGTTCATCGTTTATGAAGAGTTTAAAGTCTAAGAAAGGACTTTAAGATCAAGATCTAAGTTACATGATCAATACCTTTTATCGACCTACTTATTACCATCGGTCTCATGATTAAAGATGATGTTTTATTTGGTAAATAATCACTCCAAGGAGATTTTCAAGGCAAATTAGTAGCAAGATTATAGTTGAAGATCATGATACCTAATTATCAATTTTTGTGGAAAAGTAAACCACTTATTTTGTATGCTCTGACTCGTTTTCTTCTTTTGTAAAGAATCTAGAGAATGTTTGAAAAAAGAAAACTATTAAAATAAGCATGTCTTAGTAAGAATATACAAGCATACAAGCATTCATTAATGACATTTATTGATTTGATTTTAGTTGTGATGACGCTTGTTTTATCCCTGGTCTCCAACTTATTTATTCTTGTCATGAGGTGCTTGTTTTATCTATGGCCCTCGACACAATGTTGCTGTGGTGACGCTCGTTTTATCTCTGGCCTTCAGCTTATTTATTTTTTTGTCATGAGGCGCTTGTTTTATCCCTGGCCATTGACACCATGTTGCCGTAGTGACGCTTCTTTATCTCTGGCCTCCAGCTTATTTACTCTTTTGTCATTGGGCGCTTGTTTTATTCCTGGCCCTTGACACCATATTGCTGCGATGGCACTTATTTTATCTCTGGCCTCCAGCTTATTTATTCTTTTGTCATGAGGCGCTTGTTTTATCCCAGGCCCTTGACACCGTATTGCTGCAGTGACGCTTGTTTTATCCCTGGTCTCCAGCTTATTTGTTCTTGTCATGAGGTGCTTGTTTTATTTCTGACCCTTGACACCATATTGCTGTGGTGGCGCTTGTTTTATCCCTGGCCTCCAACTTATTTATTCTTTTGTCATTCTTTTGTCACGAGGCGCTTGTTTTATCCCTGGCCCTTGACACTGCATTACTCCGGTGATGCTTGTTTTATCCCTGGTCTCCAGCTTTTTTTTTTTTTGTCATGAGGTGCTTGTTTTATCCCTTGCCCTTGACACCATGTTGCTGTGTTGACGCTTGTTTCATCTTTCACCTTCAGTTTATTTATTTTATTGTCTTGAGGCGCTTGTTTTATCCTTGGTCCTTGACACCGTATTGCTGCGGTGACGCTTGTTTTATCCCTGGCCTCCAACTTATTTATCCTTTGTTGCATGGATCTTGCCTTATCCATAGTCCTTGACGTTAATAATTTGTCTAAAATACCTTAGTTTAACAAGATAATGACTACACCTTCCACTCCTACAAGAATGCACGAAGGGGGCCACCTAATTTTATCCTACATATTTTTATTAATTAATAAAATCTTCATTTTAACTTATTTGTGAGAAAAAAAAAGAAATTAATAAAATTTTCTTTGTAACTCATTGTAGGATAAAAAGAAATTAATAAAATTATTTTTAACTCATTTAAAAAAAATTCAGAAATTTTTTTAACTTATTTTACAAAAAAGTAAAATTAATTTATTTTAAATAAAATATTTTTCTATTTATTTGAGGAAAAAATAAATCATTTTTATTTTTATAAAATACCATAATATTTCATATCTTTCATTTTAAGGAAAAAATGAAATCTACTTTATTAGTATAATATCAAATTTTGATTTTATTCTTATTATTTTTTTCTAATTTGTGGTACACCCCGGGTCTATAAATAGCGACAAAGAGACTACTTAGAAATTTTATTATTATTTAGAGCAAATCTCTGCGAAAAAATCTACAAAATTTGAGGTTTTCTTATTCTTTTCCTTACCTTATTGTCTCTTTTTTTTTACTTTATCTTAAGTAAATCAAATCCCATGTTGTATTAATAAACTTAGTTGGAGGTTGCAATTGGTAGAAATTTAATCTCAAGGATCCGCACCTCATACAACAACTAATTTCTATGGGATTCAAATCCTTATTTTTCTTTTCTTCTCTTTTTAAAAGATAAAGAGAAAGAAAAGAAAATGTAGGAAAATTTTAGTATTTTTTTACTACTTTTTTCTTTCTTTTATCATCATTTTAAAAAAAATCTTTAGTCTTTTTCTTCTATCTAAAAAGATAGGGACAAAGAAAACGACATAAAAAAAATGTTCCTTTTTTTATTTATCCGTAGTTCATTACTTTTTTCTTAAATCTCAACTCTTAACCTTTATTTTTTTCTCTCTAAAATATAGAGAGAAAGAATGAGGATAGAGAAAATGTTATTATTATTATCGATATTACCATTATTATTATTATTATCATTTTCTTCTTATTATTATATTATATTTTATTACTATTACGGTTCTTTTTTCTTTTTATTTGTTGTTGTTATTGTTGTTGTTGTTATTATTTTTTTTATTTCTTTTATGGGGTCGCCACCCCTCTACCATTTTTCTTTCTTTCTTTATTCATTTCTTTTTTTTTGTTTCTTTTCTTATTTTATTTATTGTTGTTATGTTTCCTTTCTTTTACTTATTTACATTACTATCATAATAATTATTGTTAGATGCACTTAAATGTAACTCTTTGTATTTAAAATTTTTAATATTTTAAAATCCTTTTAAATTTGAAATTCTTTATGTTTTAAAATAAAGACTTTTTTTTTAATCATTTAGCAAATTTGTCTTTAATGTTATAAATGTTTTATATTTTTCAAAATCTTCAAAATTAACAAGATTTCATAAGGTTTCCTAAATCAGTCTTTTCTAAGAAACTTATACCGTTTTCCTTAAACAAAATCCTATGATGGAATCTAGAAAATTTGAGAGTCCGATTTTCTAGAATTTTTTAGCCGAGGAATCACATCGGAAGTCTAAGATATGATCTCAAGAAAAAATAAATTTAATCAATATTTTTTTAAAAAAAAATCTTTATTCGAAGACTAACCTATGATAGATTTTGAGAAATTGTAATAATTTCTCATTTTCTTAATGTGAGAAATTTCCTTCAATATATAGTCTAATTAATGGATTATTATTCCACTTATTTTATGAGATCATTGCTTCAAACATTTGAGTAATGAGGGGTAAAATAAGACATTAGTTTTAAAATAAATTAAAAAAATATTTTTAATTCAAGATTTGAAATTTGACCACCATTTTTCTAAATGGGTGTTATGGGGTGTTAATACCTTTCCCACAAACAAATGACTCCAGAACTCAACTCTATTTTTCACAAATCATTTTTTTTAAAAATTGTTTACTTTATTTCGGTGTCCAATCATACTGTAAAAATGATAGGTAGCGACTTCTATTTTCTTTTAAAACTAACTCTTTTGAGGACGGCGGCGGCTCCGCGTCGGCTCGAATCCGTGGCGACAGAGTATACAAAGTTAAATGAATATTTGAATGTTAGAAAGTGTTCAGTTTCAAGAGATTCCTTAAAATTTTATATTACATTTATATGATTTGATATATTATCTTGTTCTGCTAAATTAATTTACTAAATGATGTTCATAAAAAGGTATTGGGAAAGGTTTTCATAAAACCGCATTAAGTCTTTTAGACTTATGTTTTAAAAATTAATCTTCTAGGACTTAAGTGTTGAGGTCAAGAGGAGAGAAAGTTTGGGCTTGCTAGGTGAGAAGTTGCTAAGCGTTTTAAGTGTTGGTGTTGTATTTTGGTTAAGTGTTGTATCTATATATTGTTGTATTAACACCTTGATGATAATAAAAGTTTAAAGTTTTGTTTTTTCTGTTCTGCGTTAAGTTTAATTCCTAAAGTACTTTTGTTGACTGTTTGGCAATTAAGCAAAATTAAGAAAGTTAAGACGAGTCGCACCGCATCTCATGTGACAGGCAAGCAAGTCTGCGAGGCGGGGTATGACACGTGGTGATGAAGCTGGCTTATGTGTTGAAAGGAGCGTATATTGCTTAGCATCTTATGCAACAAGGATGAATCAGGATACTCTCGGATGCTGATGATTCAGTAGTCTAAACGCGAAGTTATGTGACCTAGCGTAGAGAGTGATTCGTGATCCTTGACGAAATGAAATGGTTGCCAAATGATTTGTTAAGCATAAAGAAAGGTTAATGCGAAAGGAACTGATTTGTTGGTGTGTTTAAATGACTTGATATTATTTTTTCAAAAATGATTATGAAAAGGTATTGTGAAAAGGATTTCATAAAATCTCACTAAGTCTTTTAGACTTACGTTTTTAAAATCTATCTTCTAGGATCAGGCGTTTAGGTCAAGTAAAGAAAAAGGTTGAAGGATTTGTGGCGAGATGACTCCAGACATTTTGGAAATAGTTAAGCATTGGTTATTTGCTCAAAGTGTTGTAATTATGTATCAAACACCTGTTACTAATAAAGTATATGTTTTGGTATGTATTTATTATACTTGGTATTTAGGTTGACCACTGTTGTGTTTTGAGTTTTGTTGATAGTTTAAAAGGTGTTGAGAATAAGGGTAGGGATAAGACCAATAGCAATGTTTAAGATAAATAGCATCCTTTTCGCTCTACCTTCTGCGTGTTGGTTGTCTTACGGATTGGGGTGTGACATCTCGCTTTTGGTTTCCTAAGGAACCAATCATTCTTGCAAGTTAGTCACATTAAGTCTTTTACATTGTCGAACTAAAAAATGATGCCAACTGAAAGGTTGTTCAGGTGGTCCAAAATAAATGTATATGGGACGTGCCCGAAGTGGAAGATGTTGAGGATTAATAACTGAATGTACTCGAAATTGTTGTCAAATATCATGTGGATGATCGCATTGAGGATACTGTGCAGACTTGGCGTTGATCCTACAATAGTGGAAAGATCGATTATGTGCCATGTTGTTAACGACTTCATAATCGATGTTGACAAACAATTATCTATTCAAAGCGAATCACGCGATAACGAATAATAATAATGACGAATCACATATTCACTTATATTTCGTTTTTTATATATTCAATTTCAAGTACTCTCATATGTTTAATTAATTTTGTTTTATTGTCCTAAGGTACTACTATGTCTAATTTTTCTACCGGTTTGAATGAGAGTGACAATCTTTTTTATTTTATCATCGAGGAGTTTAATAACATAGGAGGTTCATCATAGGCGGGTGACACGTCAGGTTAGTCTTGCATAAGTCTGGACTTTTGTTTATGAAATTATTATGTTTTCGTAGATGGTTTTGAAACAGCTCGCGCTCCTAAGCGTCACGAGCACTCGAGGAACTTGGAGTTGGACCGATATGTTTCACAACATGAAAAGATCTTCATATCGATCACTCTATGACAGGATAAGTCGATCTCACCACACGCCATTTGCTTCAGCTGTACCATCGGCGTGGTTACGTAGGATACTTTTCCAGTTCACTTTCTTAAGTGGACTGACATTACACCATAGTATATCGAGATTGTGAAGGACGCATTACAGGTAAATTTTTAAATCATTTATATATATGTTAATTATCTACGTATATATAAAATCCTAATTTGTGTGTACTTTTCAATTTGTAGCAATTTTTTATGCTGGATTTCACAGATCTAGCACTTAATCAGTTCTTTGAGCATCAAATGCTCACTACCTAGAAGGAGTTCAGGGGCAGAACCATCGCCATTTCAAGAATTTTAGTAATCCTAAACAGACACGTGCCAACCCACCCTCTAGATTGAATAATCGTGTGGAAGATTGACGCTTTCTATGCGACCACTACCTTACTCGACAATTTCTGGTGATTTAGAATTTTTAATGTTCTCCAATAGTGGTTCATTTTTTTTTGTATGTAATAGTTTGATTGTTTCCATGTAGGAGCAATCAACGATGAATAGGGCTGCTAGAGCGAAGCAGCCCTACAACCATAGTAGCGGTGCCAAGTTGTTTATACAACAAGCGCACAAGCTGGCTGAAAAATGGAATCATCCAATCGACTGAGTAGAGTTGTTCAAGAAAACACACGCTCGGGATGGCTAGTTTCTTTTGCCAGTGGGTGCAGATACTCATATAAGTTTCTGCTATGCTTTCATCTTATTTTGTACATATATTTTATTTACAACGTTTTACTTAATCAATAAAATTTTTATAATCAAATGCTGGCCATCCAGTCTTAGTCCACCCTAGAGGGTTCTGAACCTCTCTCTAGGGACGAGATATGCGGACAGTTTTGGATAGACGACCGGGCTACTCAAATGGTCCTTGTTGGGGTTCCGGCCAAAGTTCTGACATGCTGCTGGCAGTTCTTTCTCTACATCCCGCTAATGAGAGATGCACGCCAGGGAGGTTACTGAGCTAAAAACTCATCTTCAGGAAGTAGAAGAAGAAAGTAGACGAAGGCACGAGGAAAATGCTTAGAAGATGGAAGAAATGAGGAAGATGATTGAAGAACTCACTCAGGCAGCGAGAGGACCTTGATTTAAGCATTTAATGTACGTAATTTTCAACTTTTACGTTCTTTCATTTCTTATTGAGGTGATACATATTTAAACTTTTATTTCATGTCATGTCATTAGTTTTTTTAGTCTTTAGTTTAGGTTACTCATGTAAATTTTCTACCTAGAAACGTGTGTATTTTTGTATATTTGAATTAATTTTAATATATATTCGATTTGGTATTTTCTTAATTTTAATTACCTGTTTTAGAATTTCAATCAATTTAAATCGAATTCGATGCTGATAGAAACAACAAAAAATTAAATAATAAAAATATGAAAAAAATGGTAAAAAGGTTTTCCCGACAAACAAGAGCGTCGTGAATGGCAGTATCTAACGACGCGGTGTCGTTCCACGTTATGTCGAGGCCTCATTGGCTTACCTTTAAGCCAACGTACATGACGACATCGACAATTCCTTATTGTCGATGCGTTGACCAAACATCGACAAAACACTTTTGTCGATGCTCTGACCTGACATCAGCATTAGCGTATTGCCAACATGTTGACTTTGTTGGTGAATTATGCGTTGGCCAAACCCCTATGTCGACGTTGCCTCGTTCAGGCGTCGTCATTACCTTTTACGATGCGCCAATCATGATGCTCACGCTGACGTGCCTTTCTGTGTCGGTGTAGCCTTCGCAGACACATTATTGATTTTTTTGGACGCATCGTTGCGTCGGTAGAAACGATGCTTCTAGTAGTGAACGACGACGACAAACAACGACGTGAATTTCTCTCCTTCTTAATCTCTCTCTCAACACTCTGGGCCTTCTCCTTTTAAATTCTATAAATTACAAAACTGAAAGTGTGTTTTCATAGGGGAACTCCCGACACACTTCGAAGATGTCGGGAACTCACCTATTTCCGATGTAATAAGTAAAACGTTGAGAATAGTTTCCATCTATCCTGATGTTTTATTTATGATGTCAGGCATAGGGATCCACCCTCCCGACGTGTCCTTGCATGGCGTCGGAGAAAGTTGAACAATTATTTTATTGTATATTTTTACCCGACGTAGTCAACATAGACGTTGGTAGTGCCTAAACCTTCTCTGTTGCTATGCACATAGATGTCGAGGAAAATCGAGAATTAAATATTTAATCTATCTTTCTTTGACGTCTTGAACCACGATGTCGGGACTACTTGTCTCGGTCGACGTGTATTTGTAAGCATTGGGGATTAAGTTTTTTTTCGATGTTGCTTTCATTGATGCCTATTTCTACGTCAGAAGAGCTCCGATTTCTTATAATAAAGATGAAATGTTTCGGATTTGAAGAATTTATGACATTTTAAGTGTCATATATCTATGACCATTTTTAAATGTCATTAAATATAAAATAATAAAATCTATATCTATCTATATATATATCAATTCATTTGGTTGTGTTCACCGTTGAATGTGTTTTCGTGGGTTGAATATAAGAATTTTACTTTTGTTTTTAAATTTTGTCTTTCTTTTTTTTTCTAAAAAAAAATGGAAAGTGATATTTGGTTCTGGACTTTGGGCTGGGGATGACGACGTCGTTTGTCTCACAACTCAACACGTCGTCCTTTTCATATAGGGTCTGAAAATTACGAGAGTTTAGCAAAAATGAAAAAAAAATGGAAAAATTAATTTAAATCAACAAAACCTTTTTCCATGGTCACATTAAGAAGCTTCCACCATTCTTCCTCCTAAAAAATAACTCAACACTTTATTTATTTATTTATTATTACAAAACGAAATTAAAATAATTAATTAACTATAATAAACTGAAATACATTTATTCAAATTTAAAAAGAGATTCCATTTCCAATTCTCAGAATGCCAAGTTTTTGTGCTCTTCAAATTATTCATTACTAACGTCTTGGAACCTTCTCTAATTCCACCACTCATATAAAAATTTGATTTCATATCTATTTTTTTTTTCTTCTAATCGTCTAAACTCCATTATATTTGTGCTGTACATAATCCAAATCTGTAATTCTTTAGTTCTGACCAGTACAAATATTATGCTATATAGCTTGTCTATATGTTATTAACCTACCTACTTTATAATTTTAGTCTTAAAAAATCTACTCATACAAAATTTGAAGAGTTTAGACATTTATTAATTAGTTTTTAAAGTTAATTGAGAAAATAGTTTGACATTAAATTAAATTCACACCCTAAACACTAAATTAAACTTTTATTATAATTTCATGA
Source organism: Cucumis variabilis (assembly GCA_037974545.1). NCBI lineage: Eukaryota > Viridiplantae > Streptophyta > Magnoliopsida > Cucurbitales > Cucurbitaceae > Cucumis > Cucumis variabilis. Next base: position 5,038 of record JBBPDI010079239.1, on the reverse strand, counting down.
ATTTTCATTTCGTATAAAATTTAAATTAATCGGTTTTCTTTTGTTTTCCAATTCACAAAATGAAATGAAATGATTACTTCTCCCTCACTACTCTTCTCTTTTTCTTCCTTCTTGCAAGTTGCTATAATGCAATCTAATTTACACTTGCTTTTAATATTTTACTTTAACATATTTATTTTAGATAGATAACACCACAAATTCCATCTCCTAGTTTTATCATAAATTAACTTTATTAACACTCATTTATCACTTAAGAGTGATTCGTAAAAACTCATGACCCACTTTGAGTTGAATTAGGTTCAAGCAAAGGAAAGGAAAACTTTATAGATTGAGATTAATTAGTTCATAAGTTCACATAAAATAACTCATATATAATTACAATGAATTTAATAAAAAAAATAAAAAAAATCAAAATATTTACCCTTCAGAAACCCACTGCACCCTAATTTTGCGGTGGGTGTACTTTACCTTTTTTTTTTCCTTACAATTCTCTAAATTTTAGAAAGTATGTTTTTTTTTTAACTTATAATATAATTATTATATATACATGTGTTTATTTTAATTTGATTTCATTATTTTTTTAAAACCATTTATTCTCTAAAAATTCCTGAAAAATAATTTTTAACATTTTGGGAAGAAGTTTTTCTTGAAACTAAAATTTAAACTTAATTCAATAAATGAAAATAAATCCAGTAGCATTTTTATATATTAACCTTTTACTTATTATTAGAACAAAAAGTTATACGTAATCCATGTAATCCAAACGAATTAAATTAAAATGTTTTAGGATTAGATTGAGTTGAATATTTAATAAGAGTTATTTGATTTAAGGCAGATTATTGGTCAATAAGATTAGATCTAAAATGTATTTCCATCAAACTAATCCAATCCAAAAATACTTGGTATAGTCAATTCTAACTTTCTCTCCGACTACCATGAACTAAACGAAATTTTAGTTTAAACTTTATTTTATACCTTCACTATAAGAAGAAGAAGGCAATCTTACTCTTACTCTTTGTAATTGTTATTATTATTAAAATATGATATTTGCCACGTAGGTGGTTAAGCATCATATCAATAAATTAGAGCTACAATGGAGGCTAATGCAATTTTGATAAGCTTGTCAGTCACTCTTGATTTTTTTTTTCTTAAAGAAATTATACACTATATAGACAGAACTAAACATTTGGAAAGAATAAAAATGATTGGGGTAAAAAGATTGCATTCATAATTAGAAATAAATGAAATGAAGATTTCATATATTTACTTAGATTGAAATTTTCTAACATTATGGTCAATTAAGACCTTTTATAATGGGAGATAAATTTGACAAATAAAACTTAGCATTTATTTTGTGCGAAAATTACATTGAAAAAAGAAACACAAAAATCTAATAAAGCTACAGGTCAATCATTGCCTTTCATCAAATGTCAATGGAAGAGATAAAAATTATTAAAGGTAAGCTTTTGATAATTAAATTACAAATTTAGCTAAAATTTAGGTGAGATTTAGGAGGGAAGAAAGAGTTGGTATAAAGTTAGGCATGTTTCTTCTTCATTCTCTAATGCAAAGCAATGTGTAAATACAATAATATGAAAGTCGATCGTAATATTAAAAAATTTCAATTGACTTAATTAAGAATGAAAATTTAATTAATTAGGGTTTGTTTTGGTTCCGCAAACCAAAAGGCGAAGTCCAAATTTATGGAAGCGGGGCCCATATTTTGTCTTTTGTGAACCCTAAGTCCTAACCCTAAGTACCCACCAATCTAATTATTTTGGAGTTTAATCCCAATACCTTTATTCAATTACGTTGGGACCTACATTCATTTTTTACATACTTTAATTTGTCTTTCTTTTCTGGCCTCTACACCTCATTTTGAGTTCTCCTCCTCCTTCATCCGTACCAACTACGTGTTCTACAGTTCATGCCTTTCTTCCAATTTATAATACTAACAGTTATGCACTACTCATTTCTCTACATACCACACTCACCTACACTCATATTTCTTTTATTCCTAACACTTTCTTTAAATAAAAAACGATTTAGATTTTTTTTTAAATTTTATATACGTTCTTTTCTTTTTAGATTCTTCATAATACTTTCTTTATATCCTTAGTCATTCTTTTTTCTCTGTAATTCTTTTTGTTCTTGCTTGCTCGACGTCTTGCTTTGTGGTCAAAATCCTACTTATTCACTCTAATTTCAGATAACAAAGCTGATTTAATTATAGTTATTTTTTTTGCCTTTTAATCTTAAATTCGAGTTCCAATTAAGTCTTAATTTCATTGACATAATTTCTATATCGCTCTCCATTCTAATCTCACTCTGGATTCAATTCACTTCAGTTAAGAGATTGCATATTGAGATTATTGTTATTTTTAAAAAATCTAAAAGAATATATATATATATATATCACATAATGGATATTTATTATATAGATGTTATATGATACGTGAATTAATAATTATAATTTCTATCTCACTTCAATTACAGGTTTAGGAAATACCATGAAAGGTAATTTCATTACCATTGCAACATATTCCTTTGACAATACAATGATATCCAATTACAGTTTCACTCTAAATTTTTATTTGATACTCAATTTCTAATTCTGCTCGACAAAACAAAAGCTAAAAATTTGCTAAATTGTCAGAAAGTAAAATTTAGGGAAATAACATGAAGTGGATTGGAGGGGTGGCTTAAAGTTAAAAAAAAAAAAAAAAAGAAAAAAAAAAGGAACATTTGAAATTTTAATCTTTTTTTGTTAAAAATAATAATAATAAAGGATAGTTATTTCTATCCCTTATTATTTTAAAGATTTCGAAACTTAGAATTAGTTTTTGAAAACAATAGAAAGTAATACTTATCAACCTAATAAAAAGCAAAATAATTAGAAAAAGGGATTCTTTTTTTCTTTTTTTAAATTTTTTGTGAAGCAGATTCATATAGAACTGTAGCTGTTAGAAATTCATTTTTCATAGCAAACTTTCATTTGGTCGGTTTTAAGAATTGAGTCCGAAAGTTTGTTGTTGTGTCAAACCAGATTTGAAGTTAAAAGAGAAAAAAGAATTATTGAATTTAAGAAAAAATAAATAAAAAGGTATTAAGTATATATTATAATCATAAAATTTGGGCCATCTCTGTAGGGAGAAACGATTGTGTTGTATCGAATCCAAAATTTCAACCTACAAAATCGAAAAGAAAGAAATTTCCAAGTTGTAGTGTTTTGGATTGGAATAGAACTCAATTGCATCTGTTGATTTTATCACTTCATTTAAAAAAAAAAAAAGAAAAAGAAAAAGACGAAGGAAAATTCAACGATTCAGTGCCGATGAGTTGCTTCTTTTTCCGGCGGATTTTTGGAGCCTCTGTTTTAAACATAATTTGAACAACAATAATAACAACACCCAATTACCCACTCTTTCATTCAAAAACAACACTCACAATGAACAAAACACAACTTAATTGCATCACATTGAAATAGAAAAGAAAATAAAAGAAAAGAAAAAGAAAAAGAAAAAGGCTCTGTTTTCTGAGTAATTAGATGAAACAGAGAGCAAAACACAGAGCCTTACACAAAAACAAAAACAACAACACACGATGAAACCAGTGAGATGATGATTACAAAAGTGTTGGGAAATGGATTTTCCGCGATTACCGAAGTTCCGGCGTGGGACAAAACAGGGATTTGATCCATTCTTTAATACAATCGTACATCATCCTCTTCACTAACTTCCTCTTCCTGGGAATCACAGATTTCATATTCCCGGCACTTTTATACACAATCGTCGGTTCCCAAGCCGTCTCTGAATGCGCCGGAATCACCCGGTTGTTGCCGGAGAAGACTCTGAATTTCATATTTTGAAGAGTTTGTAGAGTTAATAGATTATAGGAAGAAATATCTGACTCACAAGTGACATGGATTCAAGTAAAAGGCTCCACGTATTTAATATTATTGTTAATTTTTTTTTTTTTTAAAAAAAGAATATTTGTCTAATTTCCGAGTCATTTACAGCACTTCAATGGCCAATAAAGTAACTGAAAACAAAAAGGACATTTTAAGAAATGAATTGCTTGGGGGATATGGTTGAATGAAAATAGAGCACACTACAAAACCGACTTGACCAACCACAACCCCTCTAAAAACCTCACACTTGACCAACTTCAACAGTTCATGTTACTAATTGTAATTGTTTTTATTTTCTTTTGATTGTTCATAGTATTAGACTTTTGTGACTGTTCTCTCAATTTAATTTTTTTTAGAAGAAACTTACGAACTATGAGAATTATAGAGATGGTTCACATAACCCAATTTTATTAATCAAGGTAGTAACATAAGATGGACTAGAGAAGAGGCCCGAGGAGCATGTACAAAAATTAGTTGCAAAAAGCACTTAAATTTAAGGAAATAGTGCTTTGACGGTAGTCTTTGAAGAGAGAATGTATGCTCAACCACAATCCAATCAAGTTGTCAATATTTTTCCAAAATCCAATCAAGCTCAAATGTTTATCATTAAAAATCACATTGTTTTCTATCCAACCATATTGCCCATAATACGATCGATATATCAATGAAACTGATTATATCTTTCATGTTGTTGTATTTGATTATCTTACACATAGATAAACATAGAGATTTTGCGTCTATCTCCCGTATTTCCTTTCTAGTTTTCAATTTTATTCTCTTCCAAAGGTCTTGAGCTTTTGGACATTGGATGAAAATATGATTTATGTCTTCATTTCCAATTTTGTAATATATGCACCAATTTGAGTTTAGACATGATTTTAGGAATCTTTTTTGAATCATATTCATAGTATTCATGCACTTGTGCAGGATCGTCCAAATAAAAATCTTAAAATAATATTAATGTAAAAATATTGATATCAAATTAAAATAAATGTAAAAATATTGATATTAATATTATTTAAATTAAGATGGTATGTTATTAAATTTGTCTACATTTATTTATTTTTAATCAATCTATAATTTTAGAATTGTCTTAAAACAATCTACGAAAACACTAAAAATAAATGA
>JBBPDI010079221.1:0-14346 GCA_037974545.1 Cucumis variabilis | reverse complement strand
GAATAAGGCGCCCAACCTTATCCATATACTATAGACCATTTAGGCTATGACTCAAACTTGATCTACTTTTATGTCTGCACATAAAGTTCAAGTCTACATAATAGCCTCGGAACATTAGTTTATTGGCTTTCATATTATAGTATCAATAAGACGATTTTATTTAACATAATTTTGAATACAAACTACGAGTTTTAGGACATAAATTCCAACAACAATTTTTTTTTGCAATTACTAAGTAATTTTTTTTTATCATCCAATTCTTAGGGGCATTTACAAAAATGGCAAAAAAATTTATGATAATAGGGTCCATGTCGCTACAGTTTCTAAATTGCAAAAGTAGAAAATTTAAAAGCAGATAACCCTCTAATAACCATATGATAGCTCCTGATAGTCATCTGATAGCTGTCTGATATAATTAATTACTTGTCATATTTGCAATATGCAAAAAAATATGTGCTATGTGCTATTTTTTTCTAAATTTTTTTATCATCTAATGCAATTTTTTTTTAATAATCTACACAATATTGTTGATCATCCTATTGTAATTTATAGGAAGCATAACCACAACAAGAAAATATTGAGATAGTTATTTAATTAATTATCTTATGATTGTCATTTGATTTTTTTTTCAATTTTAGATAGCTTTTGAGATAGTTATTTGATTACATTTTGATTGATACCTTCTACTTTTTAACCTTTTTTCAATTTATTTAGCCTTATGAGATAATTCTTTTAATTTGATTACCTTCTGATTTTCATTGATTACCTTTTAATTTTTTTCTTTCAATTTTAGCTAGTCTTATAAGACAATCATTTGATTAGCTTCTCCCGATTACCTTCTACTATTTTTTTTTCAATTTTAGTTAGCATTTAGAGAAAGTCATTTGATTACCTTCTAATTATCATTTGTTTACATTATATATATATATATATATATATATATATATATATATATCTTTTTAGTTTTAATTACATAGTAATTTGATTACCTTTTGATTTTTTTTTTTGTCATGGTAACTTTTTATATAATTTGATTGTCTTTTGATCGTCCTATAATTAGCTTTTCAGTCTTTGACATGTCTAATTTCTATTTGATATTATTGTGTTATCTAATTGCCATCGTATATTTCTTTGTGATGAATTCCACACACACATATATAAAACTCAATAAATCCAATTATTCCACTAAAATGTAATCAATCTCAATCTGATTGACATCTTATTACCATGTGATTTCTATATTATAACATTAAAGACATTTAATTAAATTAAAACCAATAACATTTTTGTAAAAAAGTTCATCCTCACAATTTTTAGGGATTCTTTGTGATTCACATAAAAACATCTTTTTTATGCCCAATGCACTTTCATCCCACAAATTTATTAAGTTTAGTTTAAAAATTAAAAAAAGAAAAGAAAAAAACAAAACTCATCTCCCAATTGATATATTTTACCTTTTGAAAAAAAATGTTGCTATAGCTTGTTTACCTCCATCCTTCACCACTGTTGTACTTGCACTTGGCCATGTTTAGTCACCAATCTCTCTCTTCATTTTCTCTCTTTGTTTTCATTTAGAAATGTGATTAGGAATTTTCAAAATTGAAATAAAAAAAAAGAAAAAAATTTGATTTTTGAAATTGAAATAAAAAAAAGAAAAAAAATTGAAGGAAAGAGAAACTTGAAAGAAACAAATTAAATGGAAACTGAATTGGAAAGATTGATTTGAATTTATTTTTTTTTCAGTTTAAGAAACCTTGATTTTTGCAATAAGTTGCAAAAAGGGAAGAGGAAGAGGAAGAAAGGGAAGAGGAAAAGAAATTAGGGTAATTTTGAAATTTAAAAGAATAAACTAACATGATTAAAGATTGACTTAATTTTATTAAAAGATTTTGCTACCTAGAGCAGATCCCCTATTGTAAATATAATTATATAATATCCATAACTTGCATAGATTATCAATTTTCATATAACTCTTATTTAATTCTATGTTGTAACATTCATCCTATTGAAATTCATAATATAATCTATATCATGACATGCCTTATAAATAGAGGCAATTGAGTTCAATTGTTATTCTTTCCGTTCTCTCCTCTATTCCATTATCTTGTTTTGCTTCGTTGTTATTATTGTTCATTATTTTATAACACATTATCAACACGAGTCTCTACTACTTTGAAGATTTTGTAGAAATTGATTTCGATTCATGTTAAAGACATGCTAGATTTTTCTCTATAATTTTTTAGGTATTTAGAATTTCGTTCAAATATAGTGAGTATTTTAATTTTTGGTAATTTTGTTTTATATGTATGTATTTTGTGTATTCATCATTGATCTTCTCATCACCATCATTCATCTTTCTTGAATTTAAACATAAAGTTGAAAGAAGTTGAACACTTTATTTTAACCAACTATGCAATATATGTGAATTGTAAAATTGTTTGCTAGGGTATATTTGTTATTAGTTTTAAATTTGATTTGATAAAATTGGAAAACTTTACTCATATTCTCACATGTTCGACAAAAGTTTCATGCACTTTATCCTCACTTTGGTAGAATAACTCAACAGAAAAATTTGCAATTGCATTTAGTTTATTGTTAATGATAAACAATCTATTGGTTTCAAGTTATTAGGTATAATAGTTAAGCTTTTTCTCTTTTTGAATAAAATAACTAACGATAATAAAAAGAATTCTTATTAATTTTTTTTGATAAAAAATCCAACAAACTCCCCTTTTTTGTCAAAAAAAAAAAAAGAAGAATTCTTTTTATGTTGAACCAGATGCCCCTTTGATCCATAGTCAAGACATAAGTCATAACTACATAATAAAATAATCACAACTATAAAACTATCCCCTTTGAACACAAAAAGAGGTCATTCTCAAAACAAAATAATCATATCAAAATTTTGTTGGATTCCTAAAGATAGCAGTTATCAATTTGCAGAATTCCTTTCATAAAAACAGTATTGTTCTTATCTGTTACAATACATCATTCTTTGCAGAAATTTACTGTATAACATTGATCACATAGTTGACTAATACTGATTAAATTTGCACTAAGTCCTTCTACATACCTGGCATCATTAAGTTTCAGAAGATTTATATTAATTATATTTTCTCTTGCCAAAATTCTTCCGTTTGCTCCATCACCAAAAGTTACATGCTTTGAAAAACATTCTTTTAATTTTGAAACATATGAGCGATTGCCAGTTATATGCCTTGAGCAACCACTCTCAAAATACCAATCTTCAATTGATGTTTGATTTGTAGTGAAGGCAACATTACATTTATCAGAGGATTGCTTTACTCTCCACACCGTATTAGTGTTTCTTGACTTGTATACATCAGACTTAGATCTCTGAAGAGTATGATAAGAATGATAGGCATTTTCTTTAAGAAATTTATAGCAAAAAGACCTTATATGATCATGCTTACCACAATGATGACACACCCAAATCTTAGACTTCTTTTGGACATGGTTGTTTCTGACATGATTGGCTTGGATAGGAATAACCTTCTTTGTTAGCACATTTTCTTCTACACTTCTCTTGGCTTTTGCTGGAACAAAAATAATTGAATTTTTCTAATTGCATGCTTGTCCTGATGAACTATAGCCAAGACCATGCTTATTCGAACTAGATTTTTCAGTATTTAAAATCCGATTTAGATCATTTTTGTCCGAGTTTAGCATTTTTTTTATAGATTTTGACAACTGTTCATGCTCAGTTTGTACCTCTTTCAATTTTCGGTTCAAAGAGAATATCAAGTCAATAATCGTTGATTTTCATCCATCAACTTCTGTATTTTTTCTTTCTGAATAGCTCGAGTTGATGAATCCTCCTTCCATTGACGCTGCAATTGATAAAAAGATGGAGTATCCTCTGTTTGACAATTTAAGTCTTCAAAACTAGATACAGATTCATCTTTAGATATAATACTGATAAAACATTTGTATATTCTTCTTCTTCACCACTTAGGTCAAACTCTTCATCAGAAAACTTTTCTTCTCTCTTCTCAGGTACATTGGACATTCAGTCTGATAATGGGCATGACCACCACATTCCCTACATTTGAATGATCTGTCTAATTTGACATTAGGCTTATCAAAATCCTTTCTTCTATAGTTGTTTTGATCTCTGCTGCTGGAGCCAAAATTATTTGATTCCTTAAAATTTTTAAAAACTTTGGAAAATTGCTCTATAAGCATGGCTATGGAACCATTAATATTATCAGTATAGAACTTATCTTTATCAAGAAGTTCTTCATCATGAATAGATTTGAGAAAGATTATCACTTGAGCTTTCCAATAAGCATAATTTGTGTCATCTAAAACTGGAGGACGAGTTGCTAATCCACCTTCCCTGATCGATGCCATTAAAGACTCAATGAACCAATGCCAACCCGTTCTGATACCAATTGAAAAATAGGCGAGACGATAAATAATATCCTCCAGCTATTTTGAAAGTAATTAACTGATAGAATAGCTAAAGAAACAGAAAAAACAAATAACACAAAAGGCTTTGTTAACCCAGTTGGGCAAATTAGGCCTATGTCTGGGGAGCTGTCCACTCAAATAAGAAATATTATTAAGATTCAAATGAGTAATCAACAACACTCTTAAGTTATAATAGAAACTTAATCAAATACAGGCTCCCCTAAATTTGTGTTTGAATCTACTTGAAGATAAACTCAGGCTCCCCCTGAATTCATTGACCACAGTTCAACTATTACAATCTTCTTTTATATTTCTTATCAAGAGGTGCAACATAAATACCACTTGCAAAACTTCAGTAATCCATCTTCATAAAGAAGGCAATTCGACTACCTTCCCAAATAATAATTCTTTAAGAGAGAACTTCTCCAAAATCAATTTTTCATCAATGTACACATCGAACTAAGCCCATAGCTTAGCTATTTAAAGATCACAATAATATATCTTCTCTAACTTCTTTATGCAAAGATATAGATAAAATATTTCTATTATGAAGGAAAATATTTTATCTTTAAACAATATCCATACCTTTAAGTAATATCCTTTATTTTAAATAATCACAATAATCCCAATAAAAAGAAATTTATTATTTCTATTTGACAAAAATATCCAACAAAAAGATCTCGATAAAATTATATGTCATGACAAGAAAAAGATGGAACCATACTTAAATAACTTGACAACATTTTTGCATACAATGTTGCTCACGATATTATTTATGAAAATAAGTAGTATGTACTTAGACATATTGAACAATTTCATGACACAAAAAGAATTGACTTATGTGAAAACTAGTAGTTCAGACATTAGAGAATGTCAAACATGCTGAACATGAGTATTTGTAATAAGAAAAGTAAATAGAATGAGGGTGAATTATATAAACCAAGACAAATTCCATAATAATATTGTAAAGAATTGGTATTGGTTATATGGAAAGACATGTTCTTCTATGGTGGAACAATACTTGACTGTGTTGTAACATTCATTCGAATTTCATAATGTAACCTATACCATGACATATCTTTTAAACAAAATTAGGAACCAAAAGTTACTATTTGAATTTACTTGAGAAAAAATGTTTTTGTTTTTTTAAAATAACTTATTTTTTAAAAATAAAACACTTTGAGAATGTCTTCCAAATACTTGAGTTTATAAATTGATGCATTTTATTTATCTGTTTTCATGCAAGAAAATATAATAGGTAAATTGTTGTTCATTATCAAAAAGAGAAAAATATAAACTTTAAAAAATAAAAGAAAAAATATGTCATCCTTATTTTATTCAATAATTCTATCGAGACATATGAACCCAACTTAGAATTCAATAAAAAAAAAGTTTAAAACAAAAATAGTCATTAGAATTAAAAAAGCTGCAACAAATACCCTTGACATATAAGCCCAACTTTAAACTCCAAACACAAACACATGAACTCAAGCATAACAATTATGCACTCAAAACAAAACATATGAACTCCACACACATAAATTTCAAGAATCATATCTCAATTTAGCACCCCAAACAGCTATGTTTTCAAAAGACAAGGATTAACAGAAAAGCTTAATGTAATAAATAGACAGGTGCAGGAAGGTTGTCATACCCCATCCCGAGCACCTCTTCACTAGGTCCAAGATGTGGTTTGAAGCCGACCGACATCGTTCTTCTTCTAACAATGCATGTCAACCCTAGTTAACCTGTAACTCTTACTTATCTCTTTTTTTTTTCTTTCTAAACTTAGACATAAAATGCATAAAGAAAAGTCTAACTTGAAATCAATAATTTAAATCTTTTGCAAAACATCCTTAGGTTTACCCAACCAATGGACAACCTGTTCAACAGTCATATAGACAAAATGAAGTTCAGAGTCTCAACCAAACAACACTATTACAAAACTCAACAAATTCAAACCCTTAAACTAGTATATTACAGACAACGACAACTAAGTCCTCTCTTAGCTAAATTACAAATTATCATGCATTCATGGAATGGGTCGTACAAAAATCTAATCAAACTTCTAGCAGAGTAGGTAGATGCTTTAAGAAGTGTCAGAACCATGATCTCCACCTTTAAGAGAATTAAACATTGAAAGGATGAGCTATAAAGTCCCATGAATGACAATTTTTAAAACAAAGCATGATAATGAAAACTTTGAGCAAAATAATATATATAAACTTAGCAAAGCAACTTTCTTTTCAAACTTAGCTTTTAACTCTCTTTTTCTTCTTTCTTGCTATACCTTGAACTCTTTGTATCTACAGGATGAAACTCTAGGCATGGAAACCATATCCCTCGAGACAATACCTGGGAGATGAAACTCTAGGTGCCAGTAGCACCCTATCTCTCTATAGCTATGATGAGATGGAAAATCAAAGCGTCTGCATAGACCCTCATCTCTTACCTAATATATGTGATGGAAACTCTAGGCATCTACTAGATACCCTCATCACACAAACTTTGTTCACAGGACAATCTCCCCCGTGGAATTACTATCAAATCAAGACATCTTGGTATTGACTTAAGTATAATCAGAAATCTCATGCTAAAACTTTAACTTATTTAAGTTAGTATAGTTATGAAAACTCTTGCATTAAGCAAGTATCAAATCTAGCTTTGCTTTAAAATAATCTCTTTGCTAAAATATTTCCAAAAACTTAGCATTCAAACACATTTTCATAAATTTCATGTTTTAAGAAACATTCTCAAATTGAATACTTTAGAACTTTAACTCAGGGTTCGTTTGAATTGAATTAAGAACAAAATATTTTTTAAGAATACATTTCCTTTTAAACAATTTCTTGGAAATGAGTTTAAAATTTAAACACTTACATGTTTGGTTAGACATTTTTTTATAAGTGTTTATATTTGAATTTTGTTTGGTTTTTTATATACCAAAAATATTTATACTTAACTCAAATTATCATAAAGGATTACTAAACACTATGGCCTAATTTCATTGAAAAAAAAAATACATATATTTCAATTTTTTAAAAAAGAAATATACTTTGAAATTAAATTAATGGCACGATATCTTGAAACTAATTGTTTTAAAATTTTGAAATTAGTAAAGTTAAAACCAAACATTATATTTTTTTTCTATTAATTTGTTTTAGATAGTTTTATTTTAGAAGTAGAAGCATATTGATATTTAAATTCATAATCATAAAAACTATAATTGATCTTCAACAACAAAACATAATAATAAATTTCTTAAATAATATAATATCAACTAGACACGAGAAGTTGTGCAATTCGATCACATTCTTCATTCATCTCCATTTCATGAACTGAACCTCTATGCTCTTCGTTGATGTCCTCATAATTTATTTTATCATTTGAAAGTAGTAGCATCTCATCGTCGTCATAAGGATTGAACTCCAAATTTGTTTTTGAATGAATCCTTATAAAGTTATGAAGAGCCATTGAAGCAACAACAATTTTTACCTATTTGTCAAATGGAAAACTATGCATTTGTTGAACAATTTTCCATCTATTCTTCCAAACACCAAATATCTTAATGAAGAATGTCTAGGATTAAATACCTCATTATTGCCTCTTGGTTGGCTTTCACGTCGAAAATCAGCAAGATGATATCGTCACCTCTATAAGGACCTAAATATTCTTTCGTTTGTGGATAACTTGAATCTACAAGATAATATTTTCCTGAAATAATAAAGTAAACACTTATAAAAATAAATACTTTAAAAATATAATAAACATCAATGTATTTATTCTTACATACTAACCTTTGGATGGATGTGGAAACCCTAAATGTGGTCTTCTTAATGCCTCCAAAAAAATTCGAGCATCATGAGCAGCATCCTCCCATTCAACTTAAACAAATTTAAAACACATGTTAAAATCACAAACTACCATAATTTTTTGTGTGGTAATATTTTTTCGACCAATATATGGTATATGTCTTCCTTTAAATGCTACAACTTGTATATGAGTACCATCAATTGCTTCAATACAATATTTGAAATACGGCCAATATCGAGTGTCTTGTTTAATCTTATCAGAAGTAGTTTTGAATTGTGGATCTGTAGGATTAATTACATCAATAGTCATATGACAAATAACATCTAACACTGTATTAAACCACCTTGATACAGTCTCCCCTTGAGTGCTGAAATCTTTCTTGAACTATTCTATTTGAGAAACTGTGACCCAGTGTGATAAGAAACATTGCAAGAGCCTCCTCCAAAGGCATACGTTTGGCTTTCGTAAAGTATATTGTTGTTCAAGTACTACTAACAATTTTTGAAATATATGTTTTTCTATTCTAAATTGTTGGTGACATCTATTGGCATGACCATTCAAGATCTCCATTACAAATTTGTAGCTAGTGTGAGAAGATGTCCTACAAGGCTCTTTGCAAACATGCATCACAAAATGATGCACTACAGAACCACATCCCAATTTTACTATTTGATCGAGTTCATATTCAACATCGCTTTCGTCAGAATGATCATTGTTATCAGTATTGTAATTATCAGATGACATAGAAAAACATAAAAGAATTCAAAAAAAAAAAAAAATAGAAACCAAAGATCCTAACAATATAATATCTTGTTATCATTACTATCAGTATTATAATAATTAGATGACATCTAAAAACATAAAGGAATTTCTTTTGCTTTCATAACAAAAGTAAAGATAATTGTCTACAAGCAAACATTTCTTAAATGTTAGAAACCAAAGATCCTAAGCGTTCATAACAAAATTAACACTCCAAAATGGTAATTGTCTACAAACAAACATTTCCTATATATCTAAGGTCGTTAAACTTTCTTTTGCTTCAACCATGCAACTTGAATCTTAGGCTCTTGTAGCGCTACAAACATTTCTCTATTTTCCCTTTTTCTAAAGATATCTACAGCTTTCATGAAAAGCTCATTGCCTTTTACAATTCTAGGTATGTCTCGTAAGACATTCATCACTTCAAAAATACTGCAACCTGGAAGATCTCTTCTCCTATTATCTATTGATCCACACACACGTTCCAACTGATCACAAAGTTTATTTGCAACATGACCTTTTGATCTTATTCTTTTCTCTTTTTTTTTTCCTTTCCCTTGAGTGTAATCCTCAGTAGTATGTATCAAATATTCTGTATCATTAGTATCATTATGCTTCATATCTTCAAATGTATAATGATTTTCTCTTACACGTATAGATGAATTGCGTTCAGTACTTTGAGGTACATATCCTTGAGATGGTGTCCATGCTCCATCTCCTGTAACTACAATATCTTTAAAAAGAATATCTAATTGGTTTGCATTTTGCAACCCCTTTGCTCAAAATTTTGCTGCTTTAAGATCTACAAGATATTGATTTAAGAATTATTTAAAAATTTTCATTCCTAATAAATAAACTATATATAAATGATATACCTTCAAATTCTCTTCCTACCACTCAGTTGGTGCATCAATAGTTTGTCTCAATGAACCCCAACCCAAGTCTGTGTTGTTTCCAACCAAGTCTGTCCATATCTGCCAATCTTTTTTAATACAACTCATTTATTTTTCATTTATCTTTAATCATAATTTCTTCCAGTTTTCTCTAAATATTCTAATAACATTTTCCATCCTTCTTTACTTATATGTCCATTAGGCCTATTCCCTTTCAAAGTTTCATCAACACAAGCATGGATTAATGCATCAGTTGTAGTATCATCCCAAATTGCCTTGAATTATTTTTCTTTTTCATCTCTATTTGTAGTTATATTTATAGACATCTACTGAAACAAAAAGGTGGGTTAAGTAACGAGCTTTTCTATATACTAGAGCTTTAATAGAAATAAAGCAGAGGAGACACAACTAAAATCAAGAAATACAACTATCGACAGAGGGAAAAAAAGGAACTCAACAACAGCAGCAATTACACAAAAAAATATAAAACTTGCTTCTCATCACACAAAAGGGAGCTCTCTGCTCAACGATTTCTCCATGTACAAAGACACAACTAGAATATCCAGTTCAAAGAAAGTGACTCCAAATCCAGTTGATCACGAAAAGCAAGGCAAAAGATATTCAGATATAATAAAATTCAATGCCTATTCCACTATCACCATAGATCTGCCTAACCAAACAATACCATTATTCTATCTCTCTCTCTCTCTCATTTTTCTTCTTTTTTAAACTCCCTTGTAGCTATCGCCAACCCAGTGAAGCCATCAAAACAACAACCCAAATCCCATTTCATTGAAACTCATCATAAATTAAAAAACACAGAGCATAGAAACAAACCCCAAACCCCATTATAACTATCAAAGCATAGAAACAAATAGAGAAGTTACATTCCACGAATGCATACCAACACACAACAACATAAACAAATCCACAGCAAAAAACGATTTCAAACAGTAATTAGTAATGTTGAGTACTGACCTTGAAAACGAAAGCGACGAGAAATTAGAGCTTGACAATGAACGAAAATGAAAATTGGCGGCTAACAGCGTCGAAATTGTAATGATCTAGATGGATGAGAAATTAGTGAGTTCCGATTAAAACATCATTTGGAAAGGATAGAAATAAAAAAATGCCTGAGATGAAAGTTTTCGACAGAAGAGAACGATGAAGGAGATTTATGGGTGATGAGAACGATGGAGGAGATTTTTCCAGCTAGGTCAAAAATGGGGAGGAAGATGAGAGTAGAGGGGTAGTATGGAGGGCAGTTTTGTAATTTTCATATAAGATTGAAAAAATTGTCAAATTCCCGATCAATCACCTAAACTTCATTTTTTAAAAATTTAGTTTTTAAAGATTTCTCTAAAATAGATTATTTTATAAATGGATTTTTAAAAAATACATTATTTTAATTTGTCAAACACTACAATTTTTTTTAAAATAGTTTTTTTTTGGCAAAATTAAACACTTTAAAATCTCAACCAAACACACCCTCAATCATGCTTTCTCATAACTCTTTTCTAAACTTAAAACTTGTGCTTTGAAAATAATTTCATAAATCTAGCATATTCAAATGCTTAAACTCAAAGGATGCTTTAAAACAAAAATTCTTAAATCTATTTAGAAATTCATTTTAGACATTTACAATTTTTAGCTAGGTTCTTCATTTATAGATTTGCCCTATTTTCTCTTTCCCTTAAAATCAAAAGAAAACTTAAGTAAATCTTGAGTCCAACTAAAGAAGCTTCTTCAACTTCTTACCTTTTTCCTTTTTATTCTCAAGAGAACTCTTTTTTTTTCTAACCTTGATTTCTTTGAACTCTTTGGGTTATTTTAGCTCAAGACCAGTTCTTCAAGTTTGTCCTAGCTCCACACGAGCTCCCAACATATCTAGAGCCTAAAATAACAATTTTTAACTTAGCAAACTTGCTCTTAAACTTCTTTAACGAGGAAGAAGAAACCTTGAACTTACTTGGATCTAACCATAGACTTTAATTTTCCTCTTTAGCTCCAACTCGTCAACACCCTTGCCTTCTCGGATGTCACTTGATGGAACATCGAACTGAGCTTCGCGTCGAACTACCCCTTTTCCTTGACTTCACTCTTGCAAGTAAACTGAACTTCTCTCTACTTCTTCTCTCTACTTTGCTCTTAAAGTGAAAATGGTGAGAAACGAGAATCTTTTGTATCTAAAATGCCTCATTGCTCCGAAAAATGCTAACCTCACGAAATAGGAATTTTTAGAGATCTGTCTTCACACGTCTTTAAGTGATCTCAACCAAAATTGGCCTGAGATCAACCACAATCTTCACTCTTCTTGGTCGAAAATGCCCAAAACAAGATCGAGAACCCTAATATTTCTTTTTTTGCTTCCAGTCTCGATTGAACATATCCCTAAGATGGCTAAAGATCCATCTCTAAAACCCTTATGTTTTCATCTCAGGATGTCATAGCCTCGAGATGGCTCGAGATCCACTTTTTAGACCTTACTATTTTTCAATCTCGGTTTGCCACAACCCCGAGATGGCCCAAGATTTTCTCTCTGTCTTTCTATGCCTTTTTTCTTAGTTGAACGAGGCCTGAGATTCTCACTTATGTCTTGAGATTTCACTCTGGTATTTGCTTTGTTCAATCCACTACGAGATGCTATCCCAAGATCTTTACTTTAGCTCGAGACTCTTGGACAACTCAAAAGCTTAACCTCTTAACTTTTTAGAAAGCAAATGAGATAGAAGATACAAGTATTACAAAGGTTGCTCCAACTTTATTTTATGTGATTTAAATTCGATTCCATCCAATGAGTCTTCAATACATGAAACTCTCAACCTAGGATCAAACACACTCCTAAAGGTTACAAACTTCAAAAGGGTTGAACTCTCCAAGGTTACAATTAAGGTTTAATATAATAATAAAGTACATCAAATTTAGAAGTTGATTCATTTACTTCATACAAACAAAAGTACAACAACAACTACGTTACATTCTTAAGTCGAGCTTACTAATGAATCACCAATTTAATACAAATTGATGCGTCTAACTTCCCAAAAAAATGGAGAATATTGATAGGTATGGAATCACCACTCCTGACCAAGCAATGAAGATTGGCCAAGTAATAAAGAAGGAAACCAAAGAGGTGGAAAGTCTGAAAAACCACCCAAAACAACTAAACCCATGACCCATGACCTAAAAATAATCCCCCTCCATCCTACCTTAATACTCTCATTGCTTCCACCAAAATCTCCTCGACCCAAGAACAATCTACTTCCACACATTAAACTAATTGAAGATGAAAATGTTGGAGGAGATGATTTTGAGAAAATAGATGAGCTAGATGGTATTGGCTCAAATTTAATTACCCTTCATCGCACCATGTGGTTGTTGGATTTTATGTCATAAAACTCGTAGATTGTAAATATAATCCATTGACTGTTATTAATAAAGTGTTATTATTATAATTTCAATAAGTTGTTATTGATTATATTATAAATGTCATCAATTATATTATTAGTTTTGTCTTAATAACTAAACGATCTTGGTTCAAGATCATGTACCAAATATAAAAGATCTTAGTACATGATCTTGAACAAAAATCATTTACATCTTGGTACACCATCACGAACCAATATTGTTTGTCATTTCCTACACGATCTTCGTATCATGACAAGATCGTGTAGCTCGTAGGAAATGATACATGATCGGGTACCATAATGGTTTAGAAGAAGAATTACGCGAGTGTGTGACCGATTAATTACGTATTGACTGAGACAATTTTTATATTTTTTATTGTAGGTATGTGACCTTTTTTCATTTTAAAAATTGTTTTGTAATATTGTGGTTATATTTTTGAAAAAACCCTAAAACAATAGAAGGAATAAAAGAAAGAAAATGAGTGCTTCTCAATTTAGCCCATTTATATAAAATAAATGGATATATAATACTATACCAGTAATCTATAAAAATACAATATTAATAATAATAAAGAAGTAAAAAAAACCATGGAGGCATTTACGGCTTCACCCAAATACAAAAGAATTTGCGAATTTGCGAATTTGCGAATTTCCTGATCCGACGCGTAGAATGTGGGTCCCCACTCACCTCACCTGACAAACGCTGCTTCGAAAGACCGTACGATATTATGCGATAACGTAACAATAATTACTATTTTGCAATAGAGCCCTTACTTTTACACCATAATTACAATTAGGCCGCCTTATTTCATGCTTATTACATTCTGCTCTCACTATATAAATAACCCCAGTAGCAATCCGATTCTCGTTTTCCTTCTCCCTTTTCCCTTCCTCTGTTCCTTTCCTTGTGGCCCCTCTCGGTCATCTTCTACCGACGAACTCAAGCGACTTTTACAGACTCATTCTCCTTCCTCCGATCCTTACTCGTCTTGGTTTATGAGGTTCCGATCTCCTCCTTTTCTTTCTTTTTTCCTCTCTATCAA
>JBBPDI010079208.1:0-14348 GCA_037974545.1 Cucumis variabilis | reverse complement strand
AATTAGTTTAATGTACAGTGATACATTATAATATAAAGTTTGTGAAACTTTATTATATAAATTTAATTTTGGATATGGTTCAAAATTAATTTATGAGATAAAATATTTGAATAACTTCAAATATTAATATAAATTGGATTCATATTAAAATTATTGGTCATGAGAGAAACTTGTATTTAAATATGATTCAAATTTAATTTAAGTTAAATATAAAATATTTAATTTAACTATTAATTAATTAGAGAATTAATTAATAGATTAATCTTGATTAATTAAATCTATAAGTTATTGTAGAGATTCAAATAAGATTTGAATGAAATATTAATTAAATATGATTTAATTAATATATATATATAAGATATTGGAAAGATATTTATTTAAATAAGATTTAAATAAAATATTAATTAAATATGATTTAATTAATTATTAAATAATTGATTAATTGTTAATTAATTAGTAGATTTGATCAAAAGAATCTCGTAATTCTCTCCTACTCCTTTTCCTATTCCAAAAAGGAAAGAGAATTATAAATATGTAGAAGAAAATAGTTTTCTTGAACCAATTTATTGAGAAAAAAGCCTCTCAGCAAAAAACAAAAGAAAAGAGTTTCTCTAAAATCTCTATACCTTTTCTCATCCCAATTGGTTCTCACAAACCAATCTCATCCCAGAGGATAAGAAGGTTTCCGACGGGTGGTGTCCTAATTCGGTGGTTTGTAGATTCAGAGACGTCATCGAAAGTAAGTTTTCTAGATCTTTAAAAGCATGCTTAGTTTTATTTAGAATTTTGATTCTAAAATTTTGTCAATGCACTGGTATTTTAATATTCCCAATGCACAGTGAAAATGGCATACAACAGAAAAAGGAACATCAACCATTGCTTTAATTATAACATTTCCAATCAAGTTTGAAACAATTTACAAGTACATCAAAAACAAAAAGTATGAAATTAAATGATTATCATCTCATGGAATGTTTAAGGTCCCTGGTCAAGGAAGAAAACAACATTGATGAAGTATCTCCTAAACAAATCCAATGCCACTTTTGTCATTATGCAAGAATCTAAAGGATCATATTGACCGTCATATCAAATCCATATGGAGCTCGAGGAACATTACATGGACCTTTTTGGATGGCCATTAGCAAAGCTCGTGGTGTCCTCATCATGTGGACTGATCCATCAAGACAAGCAAATAAGTATCACTAACACAGTAACTTTTAACTTTCATACTCACTAAGGAAAACTATAAGTAAGTGTTCAATTAGAGGACATTAAACCAATGTCATTCAAAGAGAGTGGCTAATCAAATATGGGCATCAAATTTTACTATAAATATTATCGTTTAACTAATGTATGTTCCATTTTTTCCCAAAACTCAAAACCAACCGAATTTATTCCTAAGTTATCTCCAGAAAAAAGTCCAAGAAAATGTTGTTAGAGCATTTTTCAATTCTTCTTTTACATCTTTAATATAAACAATCTACCTCTACTTTTAGTAGTTACTAACCTCTTCGTAGAAACGAGAAACAAGTGTAAATAATCGCTTTAAAGAAATCCCTTCATGTTGAGCTAACTACAGAGGAAGAATCTAAAAGTCACTATCAAGAAAGCATACATAAACATGTTGACAAGAATTTAAAGAACCAAAACACACCCATGAGTTTTATCAATGATATGAACTACACACGAAGATGCTCATTGAGCAGACAATAAATGCATAAATTCTTTGAAAATGAAAATGTCAGTTTGATTGGTTTTATCTAAATAATCTATTTCTTCTTCAAATGTAATTCATCAAATTTCGTATTTCAACACCAAGTTTCAAGGAACTTACCAACTTTATCCTGTCAAAATAATAAAAAAAAAAACAAAGGAAACAAAGTGTAAAGAGACGTTAGAAATGATCATTCTTATATAATAACACAACAACACAAACATAAATACAAAGGAAAATTGCAAAAGGTTTGTATGTTGCAAACATGTGACAGTTAAACATAAACCTCAGGTGGAAAATCCACATGTCTAATTGCATTGTACGTTAAAAATCATCCTAATCTCATTGTGATTCTAAGTAAAAGAATTGGATCTAGTGCTTTTATGTTATCAATAAGGACCTAAAATGAAAAAAAATAATAAAATTGGATCAAAACAAATATTTACTCACAAGCATCTAAACAACAACAATTTTGCAACTTACTTGACAGTACCATCTCATTCCTATCACGCAATCTGTTTAAAATCCTCCATTTCGCTAATAAAATAATGCCATCTAGTTGGTCATGTGTATTCCTCTCCAACGGTTGATATGATTCCGCTAGCAAACTGAAAGAAAACATGCAAGAGATCTTATCTCTAATGTTCCTAAGGATTGAAACTCTTCTAGAATACTAAAAGAAATTTGTATTCAACACCAAACTTGTGACTACAAGAACTTTCTTATGATAGAAACAAATTTCATTGGCTAATGCAATAAAAATAAACCTTTTGAAATCACAACACTAAAAAGTGAATAACGTAAAATATCTCCAATTGGATATCATTGCATCAAAAAATTCAACCTCATTTGTAATTATATTACTTCAACAAATTGCAATTAACTCAACTTGAAGTGGCTTTTTTTGTAACTATGAGAGGAGAAGTAAAATAGAGTTGTAAGTTTTCAACTAATCAAGATAAATATTTCTTTAAAATAAAATTTGTGATTAGAAGGGCAATAACCTACATTAAATGTGGCAAACGAACCAACAAAGTTGCATTCGACGAACTAGAAAAATAATAGCCAAATAAAAAATTTAAATAGCAAAACTACTAGCAATTAATATTTAAAAATTGTAAGATGCAAATCATTCATTATAGCAACACTACAAGAAAAATGGTCTACGACGACAGTTATTTTATATCGTAAATGAACCCTATGCATTAGAGAGTGTCTAAAGAATAAACTAAAAGCCAGAGAGCTAGTGTGAGAGGGATTCCTTTTAATTGACAGGAATGCACCTAAAGAAAGTTTAGATCAAGACAACTGTTATTTCTTCTAAATTTTTAAATTTACTCCTCTTGAAAAGATCTAGCATGGTAAGTGGCAAATAAAATTCTACCATACAAAATAAATCTTTGTCGAAGAATATACCTAATATCAACAATGAACCTATAACCCATCTATTCAAAAATGCAAATATTACAAACAAGGTTTGGGGACTTTGTTGAAAAGGGTATGTCATATAAAAAGTTCATGTAACTTTATAAAAGATGTCTATACTAAGTGCATTATAAATGATGACTAAATATTACACACAATATGAAGCATATACCAGAAAGTAAAAAATAAAAAATATAGCCTCCAATGTAACAAAATGACTATACTTTATCAATGCATAAATCATAATCATACCTTTACTGTATGTTTCAGGCTCTCACTTTAATGATATAGTTTATACGAGCCATTTTAGTTCACCACCTTATCATCTTGCAGATACGCTCATGGGCACCCTATGCATTTTTTGGTCTTTCCTTTCAATAGAGAAGAACATGTAGTAATTTTTGCTACTACTATACTTATTGTAAGAAAGGTAGAGATAACATACCCATCATTACCAATAATCACTTGCCTCTATCCTTCAACCAAAGCAAGACATAATTTCAATCCAAATCAAATAAGAGAATTTCATGTTACAAAAGAAACCGTAATGCTTCCAATATTGCAAGATCATAATAGAGACAAAAAAAAGAGTGAAGTTTAGCTTTCTTTTTCAAAGATAATAACAATGGAAAATGGAATGCAATGATACATTTAGGTTTAATAGCAAATGATAACAAGACTAAAACATAATTGCTTAAATTGATGATTTAACAAATCTTCCTATAAATCTAAGATAAGTTCATTAGCAACATAAAGAGTTTATTTCTTGCTTATAGTGAAAACGTTCATAACTTTTTTTAATCTTCAATCATTAGTAGATCAAGAGTAACCAAATTACAACAATTTAGTAGTGAGTTTGATAACAAGTACTTGTGTTCAAGTTTATATATATAGTTTGTTTATGTTATAACTATCATGCAATTGCAATACAACTCAATAGCAACCATAAACAAAAGATCAATTGAAAAATCAAAAGTACTCGAACTCAATTGGCAAATGCATATATATAAACAAAAAAACCCTACACATCATCAAAGTTTAAAATCACACATTTCATTTTTCATTCTTTTTTTCTCAAGGCTTCATCCCATAGCTATGAAATCTCCCTTGGCCTTGATTTTCTAATTCGAACTAACAAAAATCAATTAAAAATCAACCAAATGCTTCATTGAGGCATTTCATCAAACACATTGTAAGCTACCAAAATGCTTCATCACATAGCCAACCATGAAAAAAAATGTAGATTCTCATTAGAAAAATGATCGTAAACAGCAATATTGAATAGGATGGTAAACAAAACAAACACCTCCTATAAAAGCAAGACTATGAGGAATATTTTTCATACAAGAACCATCAATATATCATAGAAACCATCAAAGAAAAGAATTTCAATAAGCAAAGTAGTGAAGGAATTTGTATTAATTCCATCATCAAATGGGATAAAAAATGAGATACACAAAATTGGTGAAATCTTATGCAAATGCTCTTCATATTCTGTCTCTGCCTTGGAATAAACGAAAATATCATCAATAATTACTATAACAAAAGTGTCTAAGAAATCCTTAAACACTCTGTTCATCAAATCCATGAATACAACAGGTGCATTTGTCAAACCAAAAGACATTACAATGAATTCATAATGTTCATACCTCGAACGAAAGGTGGTCTTAGGAATGTCACTGTCTCTAATCCTCTATCAATGATAACTGAGCGTAAATCAATCTTAGAGAATACAGTGGCTCCTTGCAACTGATCAAACAAATCATCAATTCTGGGCAGTAGATACCTGTTCTTGACTGTTACTTTATTAAGTTCCTTATAGTCAATGTAAAGACGCATCGACCCATCCTTTTTCTTCACAAAAAGTAATGGTGCTCCCAAAGACGACACACTAGGTCGAATAAAGCCTTTTTCTAGTAACTCCTGTAACTGTACCTTCAGTTCCTTTAGTTCAGCTGGAGCCATACGATACGGGGCTCTAGAAATAGGGGCGGTACCTGGCTCCAACTCAATAGCGAAATCGATCTTCCTGTGAGGAGGAAGTCCTGGAAGCTCATCTGGTAACACATCAGGGTATTCCCTCACTACAGGCAATGATGTCAAAGAAATATCAGCTTCTCTAGTATCCACCACACTGGCCAAAATACTTCAGGTACCTCAGTTGAGTAGCTTACTAGCTTTCATAGCTGAAATTACCTTAGGCAGTACCACAGTCCCTACCCCTTTAAATTTAAAACTAGGCTCGATCGGAGGATTGAACACTACCTCTTTGCAAGAACAATCAATACTAGCATGATTAGCTGGTAGCCAATCCATGCCTAAAATCATATCAAAATCACGCATATCCAGTATTAATAAAGTTACATCCAGCACACGACTAGCTATCTCAATCTGGCACGCTTTAATCTTTTCCTTAAACAACATAATTTCCCCAGACGGTGTAGACACTGACAACACATATTCTAGGGGCTCCACTTCTAAACATGTGTTACAAATATCAACGATATAAAAGAGTGAGAGGAACCAAAGTCAAACAAAGTTAAGGCAAAATGCCCCAACACTGGTAGGTACCTGTCACAATTGTGCTATTTCTCTCAGTCTCAGATCTACTGATGGCAAATACTTTTCCCTGTTGTGGTGCTCTCACCCCCTGACTACTCTGCCCAGTCTCAGTAGATCTTAAAGGACAACGATCAGTTATATGCTCTTCTCGCCTACACTTGAAGCAAATCTTGGTTCCAAATAAGCAGAGGCCCAGATGGCGCTTTCTATAAGTGTTGCACAACGGTTTCTCTCTAGCAACCTCACCTGCCCCAATGGGAGTCTGCTGGAAATGACAAAAATCCCCACCTAACCTCAAGTTCCTTTGAGGAACTTCCATAAACTTCTGATATGCTTTCGTCTTCTGACCAGAAGATGCTCCCTTATCAATATTCTTTGACTGAACCTCACCCTTACGAATACTCATGTCCAATGCCAGGCGCAGTGCTTCAGCCTGAGTGGATGGCTTAAGTGCTCACACAAAGCCTCTGCTCTCATCTCTCAATCCTCTAACAAATCTCTCAGTTCTAGCCTACTCATTACCAATAAATTCAGGGGCAAAACGTGACAGCATATCAAACTCCTGATCATACTTATCAATTGTCATCTCTCCTTTCTTTAATTCTAAGAACTCTTGGCTTTTCGCATCTCTAAGGTTAGCAGAGAAGAACTTGGTATAAAAGCAATCTCTGAACTGGTCCCAAGTAATCTGATTCAAATTTCCACCCAACATACGCATAGTGGACCTCCACCAAATAACACCCCTATCCCTAAGAAGAAAGACAGCACATTGTACCTTATGCTCTTCTGGACACCTCATATAGTTAAAGATGGTCTCCCTAGAGGACAATCACAACTCCACCTTAGTCGGATCCTCCAATGATCCATCAAAATTCTCAGGATCATACTTCCTAAAATCTCTCAAATGTTTAGCTTCAATAGAGAGCTGATCTGGTACAACATGTGGTTGTTGTACAGTCAGTCCCTGAGTAGGAGGAACTACTAGTGCAGGCTGAACTGCAGGTGCAGGCTGACTCTGAGCCATAGCAGCATCAAGGAGCGTTGCGAATCTCTGCTCCAGGTGAGTAGACTGAGAAGCCAAATCAGTGTGAGTAACAGGTGCAGCAAGAACATGCTGGTCAGCTTAACTCTCAACAGGCTGACGATGCCCTACTCCTCTACCTCCGCCTCGGCCTCTAAGACCACCCCTATGTACACCTCTCTTTGGCGGCATATTCCACTATTATCCACCAATAATCCTTTTAGTCTTAATAATAAAGTACTTCGTACAGTCTAATTTAACTTAGGCAAGGTCATGCAACCATATATATAAAGCATTAAAGCGTACCTGACGAGTGATGAGGACCGTGTTAGCCATAGGGACACAAAAACATAGACTTACATCATAAATCAGTCTACAGAACCTAAAACTTAGACTCTGATACCAACTGTAATGACCCAATCTTTTGAACTTAACTGAGGTTGTTACTTGAATACTAGACTCAATATTAACATCAAAATTAGATAAATTTAAAAGAAATTTTCACAACGATAAGGAAAATTTATAAAAGGTTCAGGCCTTAATTAAAACAAAGTTTGAAAGTTCAATTTAAATATCAAAAGAAGTTAAATTGCGATAAGAAAACCTCTAAAAGTGTCAACTACTAAGGAAAACCAACAAAACAGAGACAATCAGCGGAAGAAGTTTGAAGGACACCCTCTATGGCAATCACAGTTCCTTCTTGCCCCTTGTCGGTCTGCCTCCCTTATTACCTTTGCCTGAAAAAAATTAAACATAAAAGGGTAAGTATAAACATACTCAGTAAGAGACCCACTACTGGTCTCGTTAAGAAGGAAGATTAAAACTGTTAACTTCCTATGGGGGTACCCTGCACTATCACAGTCTTATGATCCCGTAGGATACACATAATCAGTCTAACGCTTTGAAGGATGCATATATCAGTTTAGTGTTCTACAGAAATACATATCAGTCTAATGCTCTCGAAGGATGCACAATAAGTGGTGATCTCGTAGGACACCTGCAAGACATACTACCTAATAGAAAAGCCAACAATTCTCCCCCTCAGTCCGTTCTAAACATCTTATCGGTCATTTATAAAGTTGTCCAACTACCTCATCGTATAATCCTTTCAGTTATCACACTAACAGTCAACCTATTATCTTTTCGCCCAGTGTCAATCAGTAATAACAACACATCAGACAAATGACTATATGATCATAACACCCCTCAGTTCACCAGTACACTGCCATACCTTAGTATCACCTACAACCAGCCTAAATGACAGTCAACAAGTTCACATCCACACTTTATACAAGCATAATCTACGATCATCATCATGTCTACATCCATATATATATATATATGTATATATATATATATATATATACATATAATTTTTTCCAGTCAATCACAGTATGCATTCCACATCAATATGCATATATCATATCCGACATCCACACACACACACACACACATATATATATTTTTGATCAATCACAGTATGCATTCCACATCAAGACTACATCAACATGTATATATCATATCTGACATCCATACTCAGTTCAGAGATAACCATACAATCAACATATTCCAAATCCATAGGTGAGTCCAGTAGTAGAGAATCCTTTACCTTAACTTTTATGCAAGTTCTTCAATCGAACTAAATCCAATAAATCAATCCTAAACATAAACAAACAAAACAATCAACATCTTTCTACATAATTTCATCCATCCAATTCTCCTCAAATGCGAATTTGGCAACTTACCCAAGCCGATGGAAGGTCGAACTCTACCCCAAATTCTTGGAAACTCATGGATTCGCTCACTGATCCAATGTGTACCTTCAAGGATTACGCATTTCACCCAAAATTAAATCCAACGATAGTAATCAACAATAGCCAAGAAATCAACAAGACCAACAATTTGTTCTTACCCAAGTATGAACTTAGTGGTTCACAGCAAGGCAGAAGCAACAGCGGTGTATGAGAGAAAATGAAGGAGGGTAAGAAATCAGTCTAGACGTGGCCATACTTTGAATTCGCGACTGGAAGGTGCAGTGCGCGGACGCTTCACGACCGGTGGATGAAGGGTCAAGGCCGCACACAGATGGTAAAGGGCAAGAAGTCACGGCAGCACAGAAAACGTCTGGCGAACGTCACAGTGGTACAGATCTAAATGGAAAAGAAGAATGTAATAAGGTGGCTTGGGTAGTTGTCGGTTGCACGATTGAAGATGGGATCAACGACACTTGATCGAGTGAAGATCGGGGACCGACAACATGCGACCAAGCAACGACAAAGACTGGCAGCACACGATCAAGCAATGATGGGGATCGGTGGCACTCGAACGGAAGAAAAAGAAGAAGGTGGTGGCGATTTGTAGTGGTGACTGGGTAGGGCATGAGAAAGGAAGAAGAAGGCGAAAGAGATGGGGGGCACGGTGCGTGAGGAAGAAGAAGAAATAATTTTTTTAAAATAATAATAATAAAATAAAAATATATTATTATTATTGTTATTAGCCTTCCAATTCCTTTTTCCTTCATAACTTCTTTTCTT
Organism: Cucumis variabilis; assembly: GCA_037974545.1. Lineage (NCBI taxonomy): Eukaryota > Viridiplantae > Streptophyta > Magnoliopsida > Cucurbitales > Cucurbitaceae > Cucumis > Cucumis variabilis. The sequence goes on along the minus strand of JBBPDI010079208.1, from coordinate 5,092 downwards.
TCTCACTAAATAAATTTATTCTTCCACTAACTGCGATAACATAACACCCAACAATTAATAAAAAGAAAACCTCCAATAATAAGGTAAATTTAATTTAACAAAAAAAAAAACTCAGGATTCGAGATGTTACAGTGAGTCTCTATCGCTGTGGGTCTTCTCGCCGTAGGTCTCCGTCGCTGAGAAGAAAGGTCGTGGAGATGGAGAAGAATGGAGTTGGGGTGGATTTTTTGGGGTTCTATCGTGAGTATGATAATGAAAAAGGAGAAATAAAAGTAAATTTATATTTTAATATTTTTAATGAAAAGTTTGAGGCAAATTAAGGGGAAAATTATATTTTAATAAAAATTATATTTTATTATTTATATTTAATGATATTTAAAAAAATTCAAAGATTTATGATAGTTAAAAACTATCATAAATTATTCGAATACAAAATTTTTTGTCTTTTCCGGCCAAAAATGCGAATTTTGACTTTTTGTGATAGTTTTTTCTTTCCTCCTTTCAATTTGTGATGTATACAACTGTCATAGTAGGTAGTCTTTATTGTAGTGAGTCTTCAACACCTGATGCAAATGCTCCTCATGCTCAGCCTCTGTCTTGGAGTAAACCAAGATGTTATCAATAAAAAGTGTTACAAAGGTGTCTAAGAAATCCTTAAACACCATGTTCATCATATCCATAAATACAACATGAGCATTTGTCAAGCCAAAAGACATTACAATGAACTCATAATATGTGGAACTAAAGGCAGTCTTGGGAATATCACTATCTCTAATCTGCAACTGGTGATAACATAAACGTAAATCCATCTTAGAAACACAGTGGCTCCTTGCAGCCGATCGAACAAATGATCAATTATGGGCAGTGGATATTTGTTCTTGACTATCACCTTATTAAGCTCTCTATACTCAATGCAAAGGCGCATTGACCCATATTTCTTCTTCACAAACAACACTGGTGCTCTCCAAAGTGACACACTAGTTCTAATAAAGCCCTTGTCTAGCAATTCCTCCAACTGGACCTTCAACTCAGCTGGAGCCATTCTATATGAAGCTCTCGATATGGAAACATTGTCTGACTCTAGCTCAATAGCAAAATCAACCTCTCTGTGAGGTAGAAGTCTTGGAAGCTCTTTTGGAAACACATCAGGATATTCCCTTACCACTAGTTTAGATGATAAGAATACCTCAGGCTCTCTGGTGTCTACAACACTAGCCAAGATACTCCAGGTACCCTGGTTGAGCAACTTACTGACCTTCATGACTGAGATAACTTTGAGTAGGACCACAGTCCCTACTCTCTTATACCTGCCACCTCAAGAGGGTTAAAAGCTACCTCTTTGTGGGAACAATCTATGCTTGCATGGTTAGCAGATAGTCAATCCATGCCTAGAATTACATCAAAGTCTCGCATGTTTAAAACTAACAAAGTTACATCTAAGACATGGCTTGCTATTTCTATATGACATGCTTTTATCTTTTCTCTCGATAACATAATCTTTCCAGATGGAGTAGAAATAAATAACATATAACTCAAGGGTTCTACCTCTAAACTCATATGCTGAAAAAAAACTGAAGATATAAAAGAATGAGAGGACCCAAAGTCAAATAATACTTATACAAAGTGTTTCAAGATTGGGAGTGTACTTGTCACCACTATGCCAACTTTCTCGGTCTCCTACCAATTAATGGCAAAAACTCTTCCCTACTGGAATATGAAAGTCTTGTTCGAGACAGCCCCGAATGATTTCTGAGGGCAATTATCAATTTTGTGCCCCAGTTGTCTACATTTGTAATATACTCCACTCTCTGCTAGACAACGACCTGAATTAGGCCTCAACAATTAGGACATATGAGTATTTCTTTCAAAGTTTTGAATGCCTCATATCATGCATACTTATATCCACTGCCTCAACATTTTAAACTTTAGGCCAGGTCCACCATATCATGCATACTTATATCCATTGCCAAGCACAGTGCATCAACTTGGGTAGCCTAAAAGCTTGAACAAAACCTTAGAGCTCCAACTTAAGGCCTCTAACGAATCTGTCGGCTTTGTCAATCTCAATATTTACCATTTCAGGAGTAAAGCATGATAACATATCAAACTTTTGATCATATTGCTCTAAAGTCATACTGTCTTGCTCTAGTCTCAAGAACTTTGGCACTTAGCATCCTTTAGGGTAGCAGAGAAGAATTTAACAGAAAATTTTTACTAAACTGTTCCTTGGTGATCTGATTTATATTCCCACCTAACATCCTCTTAGTGAACTTCCACCAGATTGTGCCTCTGTCAGTCAACATGAGCATGGCGCACTATACCTTCTAGCCATTGGAGCACTTCATATAGCGAAATATAGTCTCCATAGAGGTCAACCACATTTGTGCCTTGGTAGGGTCGTCCAAGGATCCATCGAAAGTCTGAGGGTTATACTTCATAAAATCCCTCAAGTGTTTGGCTTTTGCTGACAGTTGTTCATGTACATTTTGGGCTACAACTAAGGCCTGAACTCCTGCAGTTATGATTTGAATACCTATAGCTAGGGTCTGAACAGAAGTTGACTGGGTCTGTGGGGACAAGCTAATGTTGTGCCAACACTTCGAATAGCAAATCTTTGTATCTTTGTTGCATGGCAGCAAGTTCTGCATGAGTGACAAGTGCAGTAGGGTCAACAACTTGTACATAGGATATCCTTCAGGTTGGTTACGTCTAGCTCCTATGCCTCCTTTACCACCTTTATGAACATTTCTGCGTGGCGTCATTTTTTCTAAATTCCACCACTAAAATCCTTTTACAACAAGTTCATTCATAACAATCATACTTATCTAGTTTAATTCAGGCAATGTCATATATGCATAATCATAAACTTATATCATAAAACATACGTGGTGAGTGACGAAGGACCGTATAACCATAAGGACAAAAATCAAAGACTTACATCATGAGTCAGTCTACAGAATCTAAAAACTAAGGCTCTGATACCAACTGTAAAGACACAACTCTTTATACTAAGCTAAGGTCATTATCACTAAAACAAATAAAGACCTTTTTATTTAAAATAAAAAAAGATACTAAATTTTAAAGGAAAAACTTCATATATTTATTTATAAATTATAAATAAAGTATGTAGAGATAAAATAATAAATAAAATACTAGTTTAGGCCTTATTTAAAATAAAAAGAAAATATCATAAGAGTACTCATGATTTTTTAAATAAAATATTGTAAATAAAAATACTGAAAACATAAAGGCGGAAACACATAAACTTTCCCCTATGACGAACCATGATCACTTCTTGTCATTCGCTAGCTTTCTTCTATCTTTACCTTTTCCTGAAAAATTAAACATAGAAAGAGTGAGTATAAATATGTACTCAGTAAGGGACCCATTACTAGTTCCTCTAGGTGTGTTAACTTTCTGTTAGGGTCTTGTAAGGAGGTACCCCATAGTTATCATGCTCCCAGTCGCACGCCATTTAGTGCTCTTAAAGGAACACATATGGTCTTCAGTGATTCTGAAGAAACACCTACGAGAAATTGGTCTTCGGTGACCCAAAACAATAACTAAGAGAATCAGGCTGAAAGTGTCCCTGTCGAATCACTCATAAAAGTTAGTCACACAAATATAAATATGTGGTGATCCTGATGGACACCCATATAGGTACGACTCTAACATACTAAATTAACAAGACATCATAGTCTATAACATGTATAAATATCATATTTCAGTCATAACATATCTCAATCATAACATATCTAAGTCATAGGATGTCACATTCATAACACATCATGGTCATAACATATCTCAGTCATACATAACGGTCATCTATGTAGCCATATGTATTAGTCATCTCTATCAGTCACATTATGCATCCTAGCTACATTAATGCATAATAATAAAAACATACATGCAAGCTCTTCATTATACTGTCAAAGGTCCAATAGTAGAATCTCTTACCTCGAGATTAACTTAACAAAATTTGTTCCCAATAGTCACAACTTCCCAATCAGACAAAATCCTAAACATAAACGTAATTGAATTAATGGTTTGACAACCAAGATGAACCAATTCAAACTTGGTTGGAAAAAATCCACAAATTAAAACCTTCAATTAAATTTCGTCGGACCTTCAAGTAAAATAATTCAACTCATTCTAATTGTAAACTTATTTAAGATCTAAAGAATATTTATTTACACGTACCAAATCCAATAAAACTTACCAAAATAGCAATTGGCTCAATCTAGTGGCTTGGCTAACCAAAAACTCAAAATGGCTCGGCTAGGGGAAGAAGGCTCGAATTTGGCTCGATGAAGAAGGATGGTGCACGACTTGGAAGAGAGGAGGTTCGGCTTGGCTCACGAACATATCGACTTATGAAGTGGAGACTACCTCGATGACATGTAGGTTCTTTCTACGGAAGAGGGACACGATCGCACAAAGGGAGGCAAACGGGAAACGACGAAGTGGGATGATGATGCTTTGGCTTCAGGCGACAAGGGTTGACGGAACATATGGTGGATAACTGACGCCCGACAGAGAGGCGATCGAAGAGGGTGACGACACTTAGAGTTTCTTCCAAGGAAGATGAAGATGAATATTTGAGTTCTTTGCACGCATCAGAAAATACTCTAAATAATATAATAACAATAATATCAATTATTATTATGATTATTATTTCCTTTTTATTTAAATACTTCTTTTTCCCTTTCCCTTTTCCAATTATAAAACAAATAAATCCTATTCTCTCTCCTCATTAAGAATCTCTTATCTAATCAAACTTTTTATCTCTTTTGAAAATATAATAATATATTATTTTTAATAGGGATATTTTTAAAAATAGCAAAATAAATTAAAATATTTTCTAATGGATGGTCCTACGGATAAATCCTCCGGACTGCGGACCAGGACCTAACTAATGGATGGTCCTACGGATAAATTCCTCTGGACTGCAGACCCTGGACCTTTTTGAGTTCTCCGGATAAATCACCTGGACCTTTGTTTGATGGATAGTCCTTCGGACAGGTGACGGGGGATTTGATGAGTGCAAGGCGTGCTCTAGACCTTTCTTTTTTCTGGACCTTGATTTTTCTTC
>JBBPDI010079169.1:0-14362 GCA_037974545.1 Cucumis variabilis | reverse complement strand
ATTATAGGCCCTTTATTTTTCTTATGTACCATATTATATACTTTGGTCATCGTTATATCCATTCAAGACCAGTATTTGATTCGAAGAGTCGATGCCTTTGTAGATTGGATGTGGAATCGTATTTACTCTATCCTTAGTTTGCTCTCATTGAATATTCGTGTTACATGTATGTTTTAGGTTTTGCCAATGATCCACTATATATAATTTTCTTCCTTGGTGTTTGGAGTTTGAGATGGCCCCGCTCATTGTTTGGCCAGTTTTAGTCCCACTGAATGTTATTACACTCCTTGTCTCAAACATCTCGGATTTATGCTTGAGCTTTCAATTAGGTCAAACACAATATATCACAAGAGTTAGTTTGTTTTCAAATGTAGTAAAATAAATCAAAATATTTATAAATATCACTAAATGAATTTGTTATATTTGTAAAATGTTTTCAGCAATTTTATTATTTTAAATAACTATTATTATGTTAATAAAAACACATGATGGTTTACTATCATTATTTAAATCTTTATGAAGTTAACAATTTTTTAGGAAGCTAAATGTAAAGGCTTTTATCTATCAGCTTTTATATTTGTTAAAATTAAAAGTGATTTTGTTAGATTCAATAGATAATTCATTTTTATCAAATAATACGAGTAGTTAAGATAATCCCTTCTATGATTGTAAACTATCTTAGTAATTATAAATAATTGAGTATTATATACATTATATGTATATACAGAAAACTTGTGCAAAAGTCTATTTTCAATTTAAGAATGATTATTTGTTAAGAGTGAGGTATTGAGTATTTTTAACTCGACGGTTTGTTTTATGTGGGACATTAAAGTTAAATGCCCTTTGAAAAGGTGAGATATCATAAATGAATTTTCTTTTCTCAAAGGAATTTGGGGGGCAACTGACAAGGTTAGAAATCTCGAATCTATCTAATTTGACCTTCAAATTTCAATATATCTATGATCTTTATTTTGTTTGCATATTAAAAAATTATTTGAGAGATTTTTAAAAGACTCAGAGAACTAACTAAAAAGGTTATTTTGAAAATTTAGGAACCAAACGAGTCTATTATTATAAAAATGGTAATTAAAAAATATATATTTAAAACTTACTACTTTTCCAAAAAATAAACTAAAAACGAAGGTTAAGAAGTATTTTTTTTTTTAATATTTTCAATAAATCTAGCACGATGATGAAAAAAGTTGTCCTTGAAAAGAAAGTCAATGGAAGATAAAAAATAATCAACCTCAACGTTGATATAATATAAATCACAAATATGTCAACTCATTAAAACTCATACACATACATACATGAACATAAAACTTTGGCATTTCCCACACACAAATATTCTAAACATCAAATTCTTTTCAAGGGGAATGTTTAATGGAGCTCATTAAACAAATTTGAACGACAAAAGTATTCCAAAAGGCTAAGACAAACCACGTTATGGGCGTGTGACATTTAACAATACGAGCAAGTTTTCGTTTTGTGCTGTTCCAAGTTGTCTAGCCACATCCTTCTGTAGAGTCGATCCCCTTTCGTCTCCAAGCGATGAGTCACGCCCCCCTTCTACCTGAGTCGTGAGCTGTGTTCTTTAGTCCTTTTGCTGTGAGTCGAGCTCCTTTTGTTCGAGTCATGCGTTATTTGTCACAATCGCAACCTTTCAAACTCGGGACGAATGATTGTGCAGCACTTGTTTAACTCAGTCAACAAGTCAGCCGATTGAAATTCGAAAACCGCGGACAAACCCGTGGTATGATTAAACCTACTGTCACATTCTTGAGAAAATATTTTAGAAAACGTGAGAGAGAAAGGAATTCATTGAAATCAGCGTTACAATATGCAATAAAGAATGTCAGTTCTAAGGAAAAAAGGTTTGCGTGCAAAGAGTGCGACAATTCTTGGGCAGGGATTCAACTACTATGCCTCCCCTATAGTACATTTTGGACTTTTCAGCTCTGGTAGGCTTACATATGAAAAAGCCTAAACGTCACACTATAGATTTATTACATAAAAAGAAAGCAACTAGCTAAACTAAACATAAGACATAAAGATAAGATAAATCGGAGGTATTTGGGCATACGACCATAGGCAAACATCGCTCTAGACAAGTAGGCAAACATGTCTTGTGGGTCTTCAGCCCTTCCTCACTCTCTCAGATAAGATTTCTTCAACTTCTTTATTCTCTTTCTAATTGAGGTTGATGGTTGGTCGGACTATGACATTGAGCCATATGTCATCAGGATCTTGATAGTAGGGCTTCAAGTTACTCACATCTAGGTGAATTTTCATCCATGTGGGCAACATACTCTCTAAGATGTACCCCCTACCCTTTTCAGCACTTCCACTGGTCCCTCATATTTCCTCACGAGGCGTTGGTATTTACGTTCCTGGAATCAAATATGTTCTGATCGCAGTGTGATGAGGATCTGATCTCTCTCCCAAAACTCAAGGGGGCAATGCTTCTTATCTACCCACTTCTTGATATGCTTCGAGGCTTTCTCTAGATAGCCTCGAGCGATGTCTATTGTTTGCTTCCATTTCCTAGTAAAGCTGTGAGCTTGGAGATTCTTCCCTACATAGGAATGATCAACAATGTGCGACGATATATGTTGTCTGCCACAAACAATCTCAAACGGGCTTCTCCCAGTTGATGAGCTCGTTTGGACATTAAAACAAAATTGAGCCATGTCCAATAGCTGAACCCAATTTTTCTACCTTGCATTCACAAAATGACACAGATATTCTTTGAGCATACAGTTGAATGGCTCAGTTTGACAGACTGTCTGAGGATGGTAGCTTGAGGATACATTCAGACTTGTCCCCAAGAAAGTGAACTGTTTTGTCCAAAAGGGACCAAAGAATCTACGATCTCTCAAATGCTTGTTGGTACACCCTATAACTTAATGATATGTTTGAAGAACAACTGGGTTGTCAATTCGACAGAATACAACTTGGTAGTGGGAATGAAGGTGACATATTTTGAAAACCGATCGATGATGACCAAGATGATCTCATAATCGCCTACTTTAGGGAGATGAGTGATGAATCCACAGAAATACTCTCCCACGGTCTTGTTGGAACTGACAGAGGTTCGAGAAGTCTAGCAACTTTTGCTTTCTCGATTTTATCGTGTTGACAAACGAGACATGTCTTCGTGTATTGTATGATATTGTTCCTCATATTAGGCTAAAAGTAACCCTTCTTCAGTAAGGCGTATATTCTCTGTCATCCAGGGTGACCAGTCCATAGAGTGTCGTGACACTCGTGTAGTAATTTGTTATTTAGGTCCCCTCCTCTAGGGACATATAGCCGCTTCCCCTTTGTTATTAACAAGTCCTCTTCAATCCAAAACTGTCTTGTTTTACCCGCTTTAGCCAAATTTATGACATTCTGAGCGACAAAATCTTTTTGCAAGAATTTTCTCAAAATGTCGCACATTGGACCATCGATCTGACTCTTGTGAAGATGAGCTAACATGCACACAGTCGCATGTTCATTTCTCCGACTAAGCGTATCGACTGACCGATTGCTCACCCTTTTCTTATGCTCAAACTCAACTAGGAATTCCTGTCGCCTTGCTTGTTTTGAAGTCAATTTCGATTGAGTAAAGAAGTGGCAAGTAGCACTGTTGTTTGTCTTCACAACGAAGGTAGATTCCAATAAATATTTTCTCCAGGACCTCAAACAATGTACCACAACAAGCATTTCCTTTTCAGACACCTTATACCTCCTTTATACGACACTAAGCTTTTGACTCTCATATGCGATGGGGTGTTCATTCGACAGGAGAACACCGCCCAACGCATAATCAGACGCATCGATTTTGACTTCAAACGGTTGGATCACATCGATGATCCCAAGAACTAGCCCCTCGATCATAGCTTGCTTCAACTCATCGAAGGCAGCCTGACATTCGGGGGTCCAACCCCATGGGCTGTCTTTTTTCAATAACTCAATCAACAGGCTTGCACTTTTGAAAAATCCTTCCACGAATCACTTGTAATAGTTAGCTAATCCAAGAAAAGAACGCAAGTCGGTGACTGACCTTGGTACTCTGTATCACTGCAATCTTCCCCTTCCCCATACCAATTTGGCCACACTCAATCACATAACCCAAGAAATTTATCCGTTGTTGCACAAAGGAACACTTTTACCTCTTGACATACAACTGGTTTTCTTTTAGTTTCTGAAAAACACTTTGGAGGTGGTCCTTATGTTTTTCCATCGTGGAGCTATAAACCACTATATTATCTAGATAAAATATGACAAACTTGTCAAAGTATTCATGGAAGACTTGGTTCATCAGCGTACAAAAAGTTGTTGGCGTATTGGTAAGGCCAAACGACATAAAAAGAAATTCGAACGCCCCATACCTCTTGACACAGATTGTTTTAGGCTATCAGCAATTCTCACTTGATAATAGCCTGATCGTAGGTCTAGCTTTAAAAGATACTTTACCCCATGTAGGTGGTCAAACTTTGATCTTGTTCAGAACACGGTAGCTGATGCTCAATCATAAACTTTCATCCTTCTTCCTTTGGAAAAGGACTGGGGTTCCATATGGAGTTTTTGCAGGTCTAATAAATCCTGCATTCAATAATTCATCTAATTGTTTTTCCAAAGTTCAGCCAATTTTGGTGGTGCCATACGATAAGCATTCTTCGTAGGCAGTTTTGCCCGTGGTAGTAATTCGATCTCTTGATCAATCATTCTCTGCGGAGGCAGAGATTTAGGCATACTATCTAGCATCATATCTCTGTACTTCTATAAGACACACAGAATATCTTTGGGAACTAGCCATAAACGTTGGTTCGTCTCGAGCAAGATCTTTCTTCAATTGCATGGTTAAAATTATCTTTACCCTGTTAGGCTAGCAAATGTTTGTTTGTACAACGGTGGGCATAGATGGAGTAATCACTAGACATTTGACTAGTGGCATTGGTATAACTTGATGTTCGAGTAGAAATTTCATTTCCAGTACTACATCAAAGTCATCCATTCTAATAACCACCAAGTCTATGAGGTCGTTCCATGCTCCCAATCTTATCATCGTTTGTTTTACTAGCCTGACAATAATCAAGATAGTCGAATCCATGACCTTCATCTTTTTCGTGTTTTTCTCTCAATAGAGATTCAACCGTCTGTCTTCTTCCTCCGTTATGAAATTGTGGTCGCACCAGAATCCACCATAGTGCTCTTGGATGGTTTTTGGTTAACCCAATAGTCACGTACATTAGACCTCTCTTCGTCAGCCCAATGGTCTCCTCTACCTTCTTCTGGAGAAACTTCAAGGCCCTCATTCTAGAATTTTCACCTTATTTTATCTAGCCAATGTCGGCTTTTGTTTGACTCAATTTATCGTCTGAGTTTGAGGCTAACGTGGCTTGAAAGGCATTGAAGGCGGTTCGATTGGGACATTCTCTAGCCAGATGAGGTCCTTTACATATTAAACAACTGAGAGGACGACTAGTTGTATTTTGATTGTTGGATCCTCACTAGGTGTTTCCCGTACTTGCTTAAAAGGGCTTGCGATCTTCGTTATGACGTTTGTCCCCCTTAGTAGATTTGGGGGAACTTGGGCAGTTATTCCTATTTTCTCTAGAGGAATAATTTTGATGGTGTCTCACATCTTGAGAGTCGCTGGATAAGTCAAATAACCATTCGGCCACTGTGTATGCTGACGTGAGGTCTTAGACCTTTTATTCATATAGCTTGGTCTTAGCCCACGACTTCAAACCTTAAAAAAAACAGAAAAATTTATCCTTTTTTAACATATCGCGTATATCTAGCATCAACCCCGCAAACTATTTCACATAGTTCCAAATGATGCCAGTGTGCTTCAGTTCGCGCAGATTCATCGAGCCAGAATTTTGACATTCTCAGAGAAGAACTGCGAAGGAAGTTCTTTCTTTTGAGTGTCCCACGTATTTATTGTGCAACGCCCTTCTTGGATGTCAACATATCGAAACCTCCACCACAACTTTGCATCTTCAGACAGATGCATGGTCACCAACATCATTTTGGCCTCTTCGATAACTGTACTTATGGCCTTGAAATACTGCTCGATATAAAAGATGGAATTTTCTAACACCTTTGCATCTCTTGCCCCACGGAAGGGCTTGGGTTCAAGAATTTTTATTCTACCAACTGGGATTGCTCCTCCAGCTGGAGCCTAGTTTGCCAATGCTCGTATTGTTCACCTTCGTGTTCACCTTTGTGATTTCATTCCTAATGACATCAAGGGTAGCTCGAAAATCCTCTATCATGCTATTTATCATTTCCTACATATTCTTGTGGGAGTTATCTAGCTCAATAACTCATTCTTCCATATGGACAACATATCCTGATGAATTGTCCTCGTAGGTGTTGTTTCTAGTTCTTACAATTCGTGACTCTAGAGTGTCAACTCTAGTCAATAATTCCTGTATGGGTAATCCGTCGAGGAGACTGGACACTGCATCAATAGCATCGACTTTCTTAAAAATTTTATCAAGCAACTTTTCTAAGAAATGGATGGAATCAGGAAATTCCACCAAGTAGAGCATCTGCTCTTCGAGTCTTATCAATCGTTCATTATGGGTCTTACTCGTCTGTTTCATAGTCGACATCTTTCTGTCACGTTCTTGAGAAAATGTTTTAGAAAACGTGAGAGAGAAAGAAATTCATTGAAATCAGCATTACAATATACAATGAAGATTGTCAGTTGCAAGAGAAAATGTTTGCTTGCAAAGAGTGCGACAATGCTTGGGCAGGGATTCAACTACTATGCCTCCCCTATAGTGTATTTTGGACTTTTTTGTAGGCTTGCATATGAAAAAGTCGAAACGTCACACTATAGATTTATTACATAAAAAGAAAAGCAACTAGCTCTAAACATAAGACATAAAAATAAGATAAATCAAGGGGTATTTGGGTATACGACCATAGGTAAACATCACCCTGGACAAGTATGCTCGTTACACCATACGTCGTGCACCCCTTGGGCTTGAGCCATGAGTTGAGCCCTTCCATCCAAGCTGTGAATTGCGCCCTTTCGCCTGAGTTGTGAGTTGATCTCCTTCTGTCTTTGATTCGTGAGTCGCACGCCCTTCCGCAGAGCCGTGAGCCGCTCACTTCAGCCCTCTAGCTGTGAGTCGTGCCCTTTTCATCTGAGTTGTGAGTCGCGCCCTTTTCATCTGAGCTGTAAGTTGCGCCCCTTTGGCTTGAAGCATGAGCGATGCCATTCTGTCCGAGCCGTAAGTCGTGCACCCCTTCGCCTGAGCCATTTTCCTTTGCCTAGCCGAGTCAAGTCTTCTTCCTTCAAATCAAAGTTGATTTTAGTATTCTTTGAGCCACTTTTCGTTAGTTTTGGATGTTTTTTTTTAATTTTTGGGCTAATAATTTAAATTTTGGTTCTAATTGGAGTTTTTTCTTTGAATGTTTGATTAACTATTCGAAGGATTTAGTTTGTAGAATTTTTTCACTAACGTTGAATTGGTTTCAACTTCCCTTCTCGGTAAGTTAACTCTTGGTCTTCCATACATATGGATGTTGAGTTGAACTCTTGTTGCCTACAACTTCTTGGTTCTATTGGTAACCATTTTGTTTTTGAAACATTATTCCTATAAATATTACTTCAACTTTTAACTTTTTTTTCTTCTAATGTCAATAGCTTAAATAACCAAGAGTTACGTGGACATCAATAGTTTAAATAGCCAAATCAAAATTTGAAAATGGAAAAAATTGACTTTTAAAAAGTAATTTTTGTTTTTAAAATTAAATTTGGTTATGAGATGATTATGAAATAAGCTTAGATTTTAAAAATAACAAACTACAAAACGTAATGACTACGAAGGACACGTAAATGTTTAGCTTTCAAAACTTAGGGATTTGATAAATAAATATTGAGGTTTTAACTCAGGTAGCCTAGATAGCATAAATTTATAGGCTCAATTATATAAAAAGCCCGAATCTACCATTTTTTACATAAAAGGCACAACGAGCTTCAAATTTACACAAATATAAAACTCAAATCACCAACACTCATTAATATTATATATATATATATGTATAAATGGAAAATGAGAAGAAACTTTCATGACAATTGCAAAATAGGGCAAGTATCCGTTTTTCTTTTCTTTTCAAACAACGTGGTTTGGAAAGTGTCATCCTCGAGAAGCTCCTCCAACCACAAGCATATTGACGTTTTTGAATGAAATCGCTCGACAATTTTCCATTTTTTAGCACGAAAATCTATCTAGGGCTCTGACGAAGGACGACGAAGACTGAGAGAAAGAATTCGGCCATAAAATACTAAAATGGTAAACAATTTTCTTTTCCTTCTTCAATAAACTGATTCGAGTATCTTAGATATATTACAGAGAATTTGAGATTATCCAAAAATCGTGAAGTTTTTTTTTTTTTTTTAAACAATTGGGTTTAAAAAATACCAATGTGTTCTATATGAAATCCAAGAACTTGTTTTCATTGAGAATTTAACTTGCATGTTGTTTTCCGAGGATTTTTAATAAATGGAAATAGTATATGGGATATGTGGATGTCTTGAATGAGTAGAATGAATGTTGAAATAATACGAAATTGTTTTCCTTGCAAATAAGAAGAAAATGTGGTACTTTTTTATGGTCCTATGTGATATCTGTGTTAGTGTATTATACATGTTCGAAGATATATTAGTATATATGTTCAAATAGTATATGATACTAGTGGTTTTTCAGAGTTCGGTACTGATGTATATCTGCTTCTGTTATGCAAAAGAGAATATCATGTGAAATTTAATCATGATATTTAGGATATATCTGTTAGTTTATTATAAATGTTCAAAAATATAACTGCGGTATTTATGAGATTTGTATTGATATATCCACGTGTGTTCCTGATATGAAATCGGTTTGTTGTGTTCTATTTGTTTTAAATTGCTGCGGTTTGTGTTGATCTTTCTTGTAAATACTTCTTGTATTGAAAATATACTTGTGATAGTAGTTTGTTACTGATAACATTTTGTCTTTCTAGTAAGAGACATGTTTCAGTAGGATATTTCTAAAGATAATTCTGATAGACGTAGTAGTCAAAGAGTACTAGGTTCTACTCCAAGGGTAAAACAGTCAAACAAAAATAACCCAATAGTAATTGATGATGCCGAGATGATTATATATTTCAATGTTAAGTATTTTTTTAAATATATAGGGTTTTTATATTAAATACTTTGACATACTAATCATATATAATGATGTAGGATGTCCTCTTAACAAAGCAAGAATATGAATATTTAGAGTTTGAGAAAAAGTTTAAAGACATTGCCAACAACTGCGTTCCTATAGACATGGTGATGCCAGAAGATTTCCAATATAATGAAACCAAATTACTATGCACACAAATAGTGCCTTAGGAAGAAAAGACAGTGGTAAACCATATTAACTATTACTATACTATAAAAGAAAAACAGTTAAGTTGTTATAGTTAATTAATTGTAATATTATAGGAAGAAAGAACATCACATGACCCAATTATACTAGATATTGTCATGAAAACTCCTGAATCCAAAATTGCATAACATAAGGTGAATAATTGAAATTTAAATTTAGATCTAATATTGAACTTGGTCTATATGCTAACTTCTTTTAAAGATTAATAAAAGACTTAGACGAATAACCTATGGTAATGCAGAATTTGAAGAGGTATATATCTTAAAAATACTTATCGTATATAAATTTTTTATTTGTTAGAGTATAATAATGTCTTCTTTCTTTGTAGGATAATGTAACACTAGCAATGAGGCAATTGGAAACAAAAATTGATAGAGGAAAAGGAACACACAGTCCAATCAATGACGATGTATCTGTGTGTATTTTAATATTTATTATTAATTCCTAATAAAATATTCATGACGTGCAACTAATATATACATGGTAGTATTGAGAAAGAGAAAGAAAGCAAATAAATTAAAAGAGAATCTAAAAAGGTATGAATATTTAATATGCTATAAGTTATGTAGTTCATAGTATTGCAATACCTAAATTTCATTCGTCAAATTTATAGGATAAGAGAAAAAGAAGTGCAAATAGAGAACCACCCAAAAAGGTATTTCTTTTGACTACTTTATTTGTGATTTATATGTTCTAATATTCTTATACATATTAATGTATACATAACATCTTGCTTATTCAAAAAGCTAAATTAGAGAAGAATTTTCAGTAAAAAGATCAAACAAGGTGTTTAGAAATGAACCCAAAAGGGATGATGTGTATGAGGTGTACCCCAATGTATATGAACATCTATGTGATATATGATATAATATGACTAATATATTAGTATAAACATTGAAATTTGATTATATTTATACATTTGCAGGCTACAACTTTGCTTTTAAAGAGGGATAAATGATCTAAGATACAAAAATAAATTAAATATTTATGCTAGGTTTGATTATTAAGTAATATAGAAGAAGACTGAGTGGTGAAACAATGGAAAGGTATAAGAAATCACCTTTTGGTACTTTCTTAGAACTTAAAATAACAAAATTTCCAAGTTAGCTTCTATACCATGCAATGCAGCAACATAATGAAAGAAGATGAAGTTTTGTTTACTTTTGAGGGAAAGATAGCACACTTTGAAATAAGGGAGTTTCAGAAGATAACAAGGCTAAATTGTGGATCATTGCTAACATTGGAGATGGAGAAACTTAATGGAAGATTCTTAAACAGATACTTTAATAATACTAAAGAACCTAAGGCTCCTTTGTATCTTTCCTATTTAAGGACTCAAATCATCCATAACTACATTTAACACCTTTCTTGATCTTCATTTTAGAAGGAACTATAATCTTTTTGGACCGACCAACTGGACATTTGATATTGGGTGTGAGGATCACAATAGATCTAACATTCTTGGGTATTTACCATTGTCGATGATTGCCTAACGAATGAATTAATCTTCTATACATTGAACTTAAAGTGTTGATCAAATAGAAAAGAGAGACATATGCCTTAATAGACAAATGCTTGGTGGTCAAAACAGCACAAGTGTAACGACCCGAACTTCATAAACCAAGCTAAGGTCATTACTCAAAAAATAAATATCAAAAGACATTTTCTTGAAAAGAGGAAAGCTAAACTTATTATCAAATAAATGTTTAAAAGACTTAAAATCGATAGAACCAATAAAAATAATTTTAAAACGTGACCCAAGAGTACTAACAATTTAAAGAAAACCAAAATAAATAAGATAAATGTTTAAACAAAATGTCTAAAAATTAAAATATTGAAAAACTAATAAATAGGCGCAAAAGTAAAACTGAGTCCCCATATATGACATGTCACGGACCTTTCTTATCGCTCGCTAGCTTTCCAAGTCCTTTACCTTTGGCTGAAATATTAAACATAGAAAAGAGTGAGTATATAAATGTAAGAGATCCACTACTGATCTCGATAGGTGATTTGTTTAACTTCTCGTTAGAAAAAAAATAATAATAGTGTAGTGCGAGTGAGATCGTAGGAACACCCCTTATCGTGTGAGTGATCATAGGTACACACTCCATAAATATATCTGTAATACATAGGTACACCCCTTATCATGCAAGTGGTCCCGTCGGAACACCCCTTATCGTGCAAGTGACCCCGTATACAGAGTAAATTGTCTTTAACTGAGCATGTGATTCATAAGTACACCCCTAAATCGTGCGAATGATTCTGTAGGAATACCCCTTATCATGCGAGTGACCTCATAGATAGGATCACAATACAGGTGGGGTAAAAAGCTCAACAGACAAAGTTAACAGACACACCACAGTCAAAAGCATGTAGCAACATCATATACACCATACACATGGCATGAGTATCAATAATAAAGTCCTTAATCATGTGATTAATATATCATGTGTCATAACATATCAATCATCAATATCAGTCATCAACATCAACACATTATGCATCTTAGCTACATCAATGCACAAGGAAAAATACATGCAAGCTCTTAACTTAGATGCTACATCAATGCACAAGGAAAAATACATGCAAGCTCTTAACTTTATGTTTGTAGATCCAGTAGTAAAACCTCTTACTTTGAGATTCGCCAAAACAATATTTCCTTTGTTGACAGTGAATTCCCAATTAACTTAGTCCTAAACATAAAAGGAACAAATTTAATAACTTAATAAAATATGTCTAATATCCAAGTCTTTTCCAATTCAACCTACCAACAATTTTGCTTGAAACCTAATCAATATTTGGGGATAATTTACACAAATGACTACTCCAAAATTAGCCAATTAGCCTTCAACAAAATAATTCAACTTTAACCAAAATTAATATACTTAGCCAAAAATCAATATTTGATGGGCCTACCCAAAACCCAATCAAAAGTCACCAAAGAAAAGTCTCAAAGATGCCTCAAAGGCAAATAGCTTGAAAAAAAAACAGTTGCTCGGATTAGATATGGAAAATGACTCAGGTTTTGGGGAGATTGACTTGGACGTGACTCGTGAAGGGGAAACGGCTTGGGTGAGAGGAGAACCGACTCGGTGACAGAGACGTCAACTCGCGTCTCAACTGGTACGAAAGGGCTTGGTCGGACAAGGCCGACTGATGTAGGAAAACACATTAGAGGTTGCAAACTTCGATGGAGGTTGAGGAACAGCCGGCTTCGTCTTGTGACGTTTGAATGCGAAGCTTGAATGGAGAGGTCTACGTACGTCACGACTAGGTGATTTGTTAAGAAAGACGGTGGCTCGGATTGGTTGATGCGAAGGAAAGGCTGTTGACTTTCGGTGACTTTGTATGGGAGAGAGCGACGAGATGTTCGTTGAACGACTGCAGCGGACAAACAGTAAGAATGGTGATCAAAGACGTGGGTGACGACACCAAGGGTTTTTGTGTGGTGAAGAAGATGAATCGTATTATGCATGCCTACCGAGAAGATTAAATATATATTAATAATTAATAAGAATATTATTATTAATAGAATTCTCCTTTTCCTTTTAAATTCTTTTCCAAAAAAACAAAATCTTCTCTCTCTTCATTAATTCCCCAACCAACTTTTATCTCTTTTCATAAAATAATTATCTTTTTACCAAAATATTTATCCCATTTACAAATAATTATATATTTTTTAAATATAAACATTTTCTTCTTTTTCTCAATAAATATCTTCTATTTACATAGTTATCCTTCAACAAATAATTTCTCTTTATTTTCTTTCCAAAATACAATATCTTTCTCTTAAATAATTATATTTCAATAAATATAGTTATCTTTTCATTTCTCATAATAATTATATAATTATATATATCTGAATATAATTATTAACTTTCCAACAAAAATTTCACACTCCAATTTAATTAAATAAACATCCAAAATTATTTAATTAAATTCCAATTCCCACAAAGTCAAATAATTTCTATTGAATGAAATCAACTAACACTCGATAAATTAAAGAAAACTAAGATAATTATCTTAAAAAATTATCTTAATTTTTAGATCGTTACAACAAGTGAGTGAGCAGGTATTTGCAAGATATCCCATATCCTGTGTGAAACCTACATTCTCGAATGGGTTGCGAGGAAGAAGGTTGTGAAGAAGGAAGTTAAGTATAAGTACTACATGTTATGAAGTAAGGGGAATTAAATTGACTAAGTATAGAGGATGATGTGTTGTGAGGAAGTAGTAAGCGTTCTAGCTAAATGACACAAGGAAGGAATAGATATGAGTTCTGGCTAGCTGACGCAAAAAATGGGTTCTACTTTGAGCTAGGCAAGGAAGAGTCAGGTGAGGAAGAAAGTTAGGAAAATTTAAGAGGACTCATTAATATGCATTAGTCAGTTTCTTACGTGTTGAATTTAAGCTAAGCATGGTCAGAGAAGATATTAAAATTACACGTGTAAAGCACTAAGTAGTAGCTAACAAACTAAGATTAGAATACAAATGTCTAATCCTAAGTTAGGATCAATATAAATAGGTCTTGAAAGTTTAGAGAAAGTCATAAGAAATCTAAGTGTTGTAACCCTGTCAAAGGAACATTAGGCGAGAAGAGAAGATCTTGAATTTCTTTTAAATCATGACATGATGTATATAGTGTATTACATGATGTAACCTTATGATTTATATGAAAACCATGACTATTTGAAGAATGTTTTCCAAGTTGAAATGTTTCAAGTTTAATTGTATCATTTTGTTGTTGCTTGTATGACATGCTTGTATGCGAGTAAACCATTAGCTTTATTCCTATTATGAGATAGCTATAATGTGCACGTAAGAGTTAAGTCAACCATGCAGTGAAAGGACCACATGGTAATGAGAAGGTGGCTAGATGCATTGAGATGTCCACATTCGAGCTGATCGCCTGAGTAATAAGAAATGAACTTGTATAT
>JBBPDI010079152.1:0-14367 GCA_037974545.1 Cucumis variabilis | reverse complement strand
TGTATGTTAAGACTAAGGTTGATCCTTATGATTTCTTTAGGCATGAACAAAGCATACCTACCCTCTAGCTAATGAAAGATCTAGTGATAAAATCTTATGATTGAAGATAAAATCTTATGATTGAAATCTACTTGATATTTAGTTTTTAAGAATTTTCAAATTATCTTCCCAAAGCCTTATTGATGTAGCGAAATAAAAGGGTTAGTGTTGTGAGGTACTTTATTTATGTACCTCTTTGTCATTTTCCTTTAATGTGTGTGCCTTATAATAATTAAATTAAAGTGTTCTTGGATCAATATAGGCTTTTCAATGTATTTGATTATAATTATTGCACAAAACATTACTGCAAGAAATTTTCCTTTTGCCGATGACAAAAATTTCCAGCATATCTTAAAAATGCGTCGGCTTTTCTTTTGCCAATGATATTAAGCTATCGGCACAAACTGTCGATGTAGGTTCATCGAAAGAGCCTCCACCGTCAAAGAAAAAGAGACCGTTGATGAATCCTGGAATTATCGATGGAATTGATCAACCAACGGAACTATGCCTATGCCGACACTAGAAATTAACCATCGGCGAAAGGGACATTAGCCGACAGTGAAAATATTTCATGGGCATTTATTATGCCAACCGTGTAAGAGTTTCAGCGGCATATACTTGAATTGTCGACAATGTAGATCTATTACGCCGATAGTTATAATTTCCATCAGCAAATCCATGAAACGTCAACGCTTTAAAATAGTGACGTGGGCAGAAACCTATTTTTTTTTTAAATATATATATTTTATATTTGTATTGATTATCCACAATCTTTTTGGTTTGTACCTAAACAAAATTCAAAATATAGAAATAGAAAGTACTAAAATTCATATAATATTTCAATAAAAGTTACAAACGTTTCTTACAAAATTAACATAGCCAAAATAGTAAATTTGTCCAAAATAACAAAAATTACAATAAACAATACAAAAATACTACATAAACTTTTAATTTACGTGTCATGAAGTGATCTCCATTGAAAGTTGAACCTAAAAAAACAAATAAAAAGAAAACAATAAAAACATATTCAATAAACTAGTATATTTTGCACTTTACATATATATATACATACACTATAACTTTACATAATTTAATTTCTTGAAAAATAAACTTAGAATAACAACTCTCTACTACCAAAACATAACAACTTACATATACTAAATAATCCAACATTACATAACCAAAACAATAACAAACACAATAATTATAACTACAAAAACAAAACTATATTTCATCCCACATCCAAGAAAACAAATCAAAACTTAAAATCTAACCTACGTTCATGAACCTTTCTCTACAACTAAAACATAAAAAATTACAAACAAAACTCCTTAATCCAACTCTACATAACCAAGACAATAATAAAAACAATAATAACTTACAAAAACAAAACTATATTTCATCACACATCTAAGAAAACAAATCTAAACCTATGTTCACAATCAACCTTTCTCTACAATCAAAACATAACAACTTATATATACTAAATTCACCAACTTTCATCACATCTCACAAGCGTTTATTTTGAACTATTTGAACAACTTTTCAGTTTATACCATATTTAGGGTCATCATTGAGGTAAAAAACTTCTTGTGCTTGATTTACAAGAATGAAAGGGTCATCGACATATCAATAATGAGGAATATTTTAAAATTATTAAAGATAGAGTAGAAAGAACATTACAATATTCCCTCAACTTCATTTGAATCTGCAGCTTCATTAACCCTATTAGACACATTCTTTTCTTAAAAAAGAACAATATCAGTAAGAAACAAATATTAACTTTTCTTCATCTTGTAGAGGTGTGGGTGTGGGTGTGGTGGTGGGGGAAGAACAAACCATTTGCTACCGTCAATCCGTCCAGTGCCATCGTCTAGTGCAAAAGTCACATAAGTAATTCTTTCTGCTCTATTACGCACCATCCCTACAAGCTTAACCTGAACATAATGCAGCTCAACAAGCAACTCGATACATAAAACAAACAAAACATACAAGTCCAAAACTAACATTGTTAACATCAACACCATAAATTATAAAATTTGATTTATCATCATCACTAGGCAGAAATGTGGCGTTTATCTGTTTCACTGTTAATGGAGGCAATGCCTGAACATTCCGATTCTGCGAATTACACATACATATATATGTCTTCATTTCCTTAATAATAAAAACTCTGAAGGTTATCCTAGAGGCGAAAAAGAAAAAAGAACGGCATAACCGTGAAAACATAGGAGGCAAAAACACAAATACCAAAAAGACTTCAAATCCAAACAATATATGAACTATTATTCAACTAATTAGCAATCGGAGTACGAATCATCTTAAACTGTTGTAACAATTTCAGTGAGACAAAACGTAAAAACAAATGTGATCAATAAAAATAGCAGAAACTAGTAATCAACAAGGACGTAAGAGGAATCGAAAAGAGATGAAAATTATATATGAAGATAGAAGGTACTTTGGCTGGAGAGAATGAATGATCAAGGGGCTGGGTGGTCGAGATGGCATAAAGCCACCACCGGAGAAGGCAACGTTGCCATCGAATTGACTTTCCTACATCGTTCTTCCTCAGTAACGCTAGGAGTGAAGAATATTGAAACCATACAAGAGAATAAAAGTGACTGATGAAGAGCAGTTTGAGAAATCAAAGTTTGAAGAGCGTGTGTGGGAGGGAGAAAGATGAGGAAAAATCGTGAAGAGGAAGGGAAGGCGTGGCCGACGTGAGTGGGAGGGAGAAAGGTGAGGAAAATTCGGGTGTGTGTGGGCAGCGGCGAGGAAGAAGAAGGAGATTTGGGAAAAAAGGAAACTAGCTAGCGTACTTTGTTTTAAAAGAACCACTGACAATATATTTAATTCCATCGGCGTTGGTCCATTTAAGTCCACGGTAATAATAAACCGTCCGCATATGTCTACATATGCCCATGGTTCAAAAATATGTCGTCGGCAAAAATCCATCTATGCTGTAATTTTTGTTGTCGACGATTCCACTTACCGACGATAAAATAATCCTTTGGCGTATACCACTTCTACCAATGAAATTTAGGAGCATTGACATGTTTGTCGTCGACAAAGGCAAAATTTCTTGCCGTGGATGTAAAATTATAAATACTATTAATATAAGTATATGTCTATTAAGTGTGCTTAGTGGCCATAGCTAGCCACATGTCAACACTTTTATCATCCAACCATGCATGCATGTCATGTGTCAATCAAATACTCACTCTTAGTGGTCAAGTAATCCACCACTTACTTGTCACTTTTCCTATAAATGGATATCTTTGGAGGATTTGCAAAGACATGCGAAGATTTGAGAGAATTCCAAATAAGTGGGAGAAAGTGGAGAAATTTGAGATTTTGATTTTTCTAATTATTTTCTTAATTTTAAAATTTCCTCATTTCTTTATTTATATATTATATTATATTATTTTAATATTATATTTTCTCGATGTCTGTGTTTTGTTTGTGCCTCATTTTTACAACACGTTACAACACGAGCTTTGGACGCCGCCACCGTCGAAGGTAGGTCTTAACGCATTACCATGGCAAATCTTACTAAACTATAATTTAAGGCTCTTGACATTGACAATAAAAATTATTTGTCATGGGTTCTTAATACTGAAATGCATCTAGACACCACATGAATCTCGAAAATACAATTAAAGAAGGGAATGCAATGACCAATCAAGAGAAAGCAAAAGCCATGCTTTTCCTTTGTCATCACATTCATGAGGATTTAAAGTCAGAATATTTGACTATGAAAGATCCTCATACGTTGTGGAATAAATTGAAAGAAAGGTATGATCATTTACAATTAGTTCATCTTCCTCAAGCTCGTTATGATTGGATACATTTGAGGCTACAAGATTTTAAATCAGTAAGTAATTACAATTCTGAATTATTCAGAATCAGTTCAAAATTTTTGTTATGTGGAGAGAAAATTACTGATATGGACATGTTGGAAAAGACATTTTCTACTTTTCATATCTCGAATATGCTTAAGCAGCAGCAATATCGAGAGAAATATTTTACACAATATTCTGAACCTATCTCATGTCTTCTTGCTGCCAAACAAAATAAAGAGTTGTTGCCAAACAAAATAAAGAGTTGTTGATGAAAAATCATGAATCCTCACCAACTGGAGCAACACCATTCATTGAAGTGAATGTTATAAATTTTAATCATGGACGAGGTCATGATAGTGGTCATGGTCGAGGTAGAGAACGTGGAAGAGAAAAAAATAAGTATTATTTTCGTGATGGTCGTTCTTATAATCCAAATTTCAAAAGAACCATATGAAACGATGATCATAAACAGAAAGCTCCAGAAAAATAAAAAAGTGATGAAAAATATGTTAGCGATGTGAAATGACTAGACATTAGTCACACGTTTGTCGTACATCGAAACACTTAGTTGACCTATATCCAAGCTTCCCTAAAGAATAAAAAAAGGAAAAAATGTAAAACCAATTTTGTGCCTATCATGATCAAGATAAAGATATATTTGATCCATCCAACATTAAGTATTTTATGGTCTTAATAGATGCATCCAGCAGATGGTCACATGTCTGCTTATTATCAAGTCGAATTCTTGTATTTGCAAAATTACTTGCTCAAATAATTAGTTAAGAGCACATTTTTCTGATTATACAATTAAGAAAATTTGATTTGATAATGCAAGTGAATTTACATCTTAAATATTTGATAATTATTGTATGTCTATTGGGATAAGTGTTGAACATCCACTACAGAGAAAAAGGTCTACGATACCTCGCTAAAAATGCTATCGTAGATATTTTATAGCGGTTTACCAAAAGTCATGACAACTCACGATATTAAAAGTCTAGGTTTTTAATTGCGTTCTATAAAAGCTATAAAAAGTATACATTTTGATTAGCATTTTGGAAAGGTTATAAAAACAACTTTTTAATAGCATATTCTTCTATTTATATAATAATGATAGCGTCTTTTTAAAGCTATAAAAACTTCTTATAACAAGTATAAAAGGTTATTGAAATTTTATAATAGCATTTTTTAACAAATATAAACGATTAGTCATACCTTTAAATAACAATTATAATATTATAGTATTTTATCTATAATAAAAAATTTTAAATATCAATATTCAATTTCCAACATCAACATATAAAATACATCTCAGTTATGTGAATGAAATCTATTTAAAAGGCTATTGTTCATGTCTCATACATTGTTAGCTAATAAAAATAAAGTCAAATAACAAAAAATGATCCACACACTATTATATAGAGTCGTACCATAAAAATGTTATTTATGTTATTTTCACAGAAGATTCATATTGCCCTACACAAAATGCTATTTGTGTGATTAACTATTGTCACAAAAAATAGTCACTAATATCATTCAACCCAACATAACGATCAACCAACCATCCATGGTGATGACATTCTTGGGCTTTGTACAATAATTGTTCTTTTATCAACCTACAAAATAATTAGAAAAATTGCATCAGATGACAACAACTAAAAAAATAAAAAATAGTCCATGGCACCTATTTTTTTGCATATTGCGAATATGGCCAAATTAGTGATATCATATGGCTATCAGACGACTATCAGAGGGCTATCAGGGACTTATCGGTTTTTAAATTTGCTACTTTTACAATTTAAAAAATGTAGTGACATGGGTCCTATTATCATATATTTTTTCGTTACTTTCGCAAGCGCCCCAAAAAATTATGAAAAAAAACTTAATGAATAATTAAGTTTATACACAAAGATTTTAGTTGGAAAGCTAGCTAGAAGTTAATAGTTAAAGAATATACATACTTAAAAATAAACTTTATTAGAAGGTCCTGCTATGCTTCCATTGTCATACTATTATGTTTTCTTGCACGTACAGAAGAGCCTATATCAATGCTGCAACAATTGAAAAAAAAAAATTTAATGAAACTATATCACGGGTCAAGTATATTCCCTTGTCATTCAAACTAGCCCAGGGGAACATAAATGATAGCTATAAAGTACCTTAAGAATTGGCAAAAACGTACATTCCTCCCGAGTAACAAAATACAAAATCCCATGCTCTCTACTGTTGGTGTGACTAAACGATGATATTAAAAGGAACTTGGCTTACACAGAACACCAAGGCATGATCTGTGCCTTAAAACTACAATTTATCTCATCAAAACATCCAAAAAGCTTTAATAGCATGGGAAGTTGTACTAAAAAAACTAATAACAAGGGAAGTTTATAACATTTAAAGCAACTAAGTGAAATTAAGAGTCATATATGCCCTATACCAAAAAAAAAAAGAGGTGAATATCAAGGTCACGAAATACGAAAAACATTGGTCAATGGTTAGTGGTCACAATGAGAGAAGGTGAAGGACGTAACATACAGATAAGGTCACAACTACTAATTTATCTAGTGACTTCTCACACAAAATCAATAAGAACCATGAACTTAATTTGTTGTATGAAAGCTCAGTCCTTAACTCAACTCTTTAATTCCCTCATTTAGTTTTCATGTTCTATCAATATTCTATCCTTAAACTAAAGAACACACAATAGAACAACAAATGCCCCCACAGTCATCTCGTTACAAGCACACACATAAGGATTGGGCATGTCACACCCCGCTCTGCACACAACCTTGTCATGTGAGATTCATCGTGACTTGAGTATCTTGATGTGTTAAACGTCAAGACATTCAATCTTGAGGTCCTTAAGCTTTGCTTAATCGCCTAATGACTTTCCTTAGTCTTTAACTTATAGCTACGCCTTGAGGCGATATAAACACTTAACTTGAAGTAATCCAAACTAAACTTTATTAAACTTTGGCTAGGCATTTACAAGACTAAAAGATCGTTCAATCAAGAATCTCTAAACTAAAATAGACCTTTTGAAGTCCCTAAACTAAAATGAATCACAGAAATCTGAAAGTTCAAGACCCAAATAGGATCAAATCATTCTATTAATAGCTGAAATGGTTTCAAGACCAAAATATGATTTAAACTATGATTAAATCATTCTATTAATAGTTCAAATGGTCTAGTCAAGTGAATTTCAGAAGTCAAGCTTCATGATGGTTTCATTATTAAATGTTAACAGGGAAAGGTTGAAAGAATCACACCATTCGTCGATCAATCATGCAGTATCCATTAGCACAGACAAGGGTTGTGAATGTGTCAAAACCTTTTGAAAGACACAAACTCAAAATAAGGTACATTCCCTTTTGGCATTCATGTAGAGTTCAACCAAGGAAGTGTCAGCAGTGGACTTTATGTATGCTCTAAGCAATATAATCCACAAAAATCCAGAGTCAACAGAAGTAACTCTTCCTATTGCACTCTCTCTAACATATGCAATTAATGTTTCAGTGTTCCTCACTAGATCATGAAGAGCTTTGAAACTAGCAGCCATTACCCTTTCTTCAAGTTGGAATCTATCAA
Source organism: Cucumis variabilis (assembly GCA_037974545.1). Lineage (NCBI taxonomy): Eukaryota > Viridiplantae > Streptophyta > Magnoliopsida > Cucurbitales > Cucurbitaceae > Cucumis > Cucumis variabilis. The sequence continues at coordinate 6,901 of JBBPDI010079152.1, read as the reverse complement.
TCGTTTTTTCCCATGACTAAAGTCAAAGAGTTTTTAGGATAAAGTTTTTAAAATGAATGCAAGTAATAAATTATTCATAAAGGGTTTTTTTTCTTACTTGATCATAGTTAAGATTTTCTTCGATACTATCCAACGCCGCAATAGCACCAACTGGTTTGCCACGACAATAGACCAACAAACGCCTCAAAGCTTCCCAAGCTTCTACCAGCATAGGATGCTACTCGAATCCAATGTGTGATCTTGAAGTATTAAAATCCAATTTTCTACCCGGCGATGGAGAATGATCATAATTATCACTCAATCGACCAAAGTTTTCTAAAGAAACACTCGTTCATAACCATAGAGATCAAGAACTAATCGCCAAATCTGCAAGCGATCTTTCATCGAACGATCTCTATCTCTCCACGTTCAACGGCCTTGGCCTATCCAATAGCTTCAAAAACTCACTTTCTTCAATCTCATCCACTGTTAATAACGTATCATTGTTTTTAACATTTACGTTCTAGGGAATGTTCGAAGATGAATTCAACATTTCTGAAGGACCTAAAATCTCTGCAATCAATCTCAAAATTATTTCTTAAGCATCAAAAAGGAAGAAAAGAAAAGTAAAATAAGAAGAAGAGAAGCTTAAAGAAGGTTACCCATCTAGTGCGATGAGCAGGCAACTACTTTGGCGAGCAGAGAGCCGTTTGGCAAAGAGTGCAGTGAGTCGACGGCGGTGACATTGGATCGTAGCAGTGTCAAGGGAGGGGTCTGCGAGAATACAAAAATTAAAAGACGAATCCGTGAGAAGAGAAAAATCGAGGAAAATTTGAAAGAAAAATGAAAAAGAGGCATTTCGGGCTAGTAAGGGTAACACACAAAACCTTTAAAAATAAAGGGTTTATTTTTGCGTTTTAAAATTTTCTTTACTCCCATTTTTTCCTTTTATTTTTTATAGCATAATATTAGAAAGCTATGGTTGGATGCTATTTGTAACGTTCCAACTTTTTATGATGAGCTGAGGTCACTACCACTAAAACAAATAAAGACATTTTTATTTAAAATAAAAAAAATACTAAATTTTAAAAGAAAAGTTTCAAATGTTCATTTATAAATTTCAAATAAGTATGTAAAGAAAAATAAATAAATAAAATACTAGTTCGGGCCCTATTTAAAATAAAAAAAATTCATAAAAGTACTCATGAACTCTGAAATACAATACTGTAAACCAAATACTGAAAACATAAATGTAAAAGAAATCATAAATTTTTCCCATATGGCGAATTACGGTCACTTCTTGTCATTCGCCAGCTTGCCTAGACCTCCACCTTTGCGTGAAAAATTATACATAGAAAGAGTGAGTATAAACATATACTTAGTAAGAGACCCACTACTAGTCCCACTGGGTGTCTGTTAACTTTTCGTTAGGGTCCGGTAAGAAAGTACTGTATAACTATCGTGCTCCCTAATGCACGCTATCTAGTGATCCCGTAAGGACACATCTGGATTCTCAATGAACCTGAAGAAAACACCCTAAGGAGAGTCGGGTTGTTAGTGACCCTATTGAATCACTCATAAATGCTAGCCACACAAACATAAATAGATGGTGATCCCGAGGGACACCTATATGGTATAACTTTAACAGACAAAACTCACATAACACCATAGCCTATACATGTGGCATATCATATATATCATATCTCAATTATAACGTATTTTAATCATGTATATGAATATAACATATCTTATTCATAACATATTATGATCATCACATATCTCAGTCACATGTATATGTATCTAGTCATACATAACGTTTGTCTATGTAGCCATCAATATCAGTCATCCCTAACAGTCACATCATGCACCATAGCTACGTTAATGCATAATAAGGGAAAACATACATGCAAGCTCTTTAATCTAATACTAAGAGTCTAATAGTAGAATCTCTTACCTAAGAGATTAGCTTAACACTTCTTCCCTAGAAGTCACGGTCCACGCTTTCCAATAAACAGGTCCTAAACATTAAAGAAATCCAATAACTAAACCAAGAATTTGAACAATTGACTAAGGACCAAAATTCCTATCAAATTAACTTACCTAAAGTTGAGATTGAATTCCAATTTAACCTTGGTTAGAAAAACTCCACAATTTACTTCCTCCAATTTAGCCAATTAAACCTTCAAAGTAAAATATCCTAACTTAAATCCAATCCAAGTGAAATTTTACTTAAGAACTAAAGAATATTCAATTGAGCGTACCGAATCCAACACAAACTCACTCAAATGGCTCAAATAGGTTGCAAAAAGGCTAATATTGAAGGTGGGTCAACTAAATGAGGCTTTATATGAGATGGCTCACAAATAGAGGGGAGGGCTCAGAATGGGAGGAAGACGGCTCAAATTGCTCCGATTTGGGTAAAACATGTACGACTTCATGAAGGAAGGGATCGACTGAGTCAAGTGTGTTGACTGAAACATTTGGCTACGTGGGTTGCACGCGGCTTCAAAGATGTGAACGACCGACAACGTGAACTTCAGTACGAAAGTAGATGGTCGAAGAACGGAGGAGATCAAGAATGGATGCCACACGAATCGGGAATGCACGATTCACTTGCGATGTGACTTCATTACAGAGGAACGGAAAAGAAACGACTTCATTTAAGCAGTAGCAGTCGTCGACAGCGGTAGGAGGGTGAAGAAGAGTGGCAGTTAGGGTTTGTCCAAGGAGGAAAATGAAGTTGAATAGGATAATCATGCAACCCGAGGTATTACTTAAATAGTAATAATAATTGTTATTATTTCTATTTTTCCTTTTCCTCCTTCTTTTCTAAACAAAATAAAACCTCTCTCTCCTTTTATTAAATATCTCCAACAAAACCCATCAAGCATCTTTTTTTAGTTAATTTTTCTTTATAGGATAATCATGCAACCCGAGGTATGACTTAAATCAGTTATCAAATGCATTTGTAGATGAAAAGAAAGTAACTAAATCACATATAGCATCTACAAACGTCCCATGAAAGATTGACATTCCAACACAATATGTTGTCATTAATGAATTTAGAACACGTTAGAAGCGTGGTAGACTAGTAGGTTATGAAGATAAAAATCGTGTCGAAAAAGAAATCAAGTCAATAATTCTATTAAGAATATGGATGTTTTAGAAGAAATCCAAAATTTGACTTCTGACAGAAATGTCGAAGAAAATAAAATAACTAAAGATAATAATGAGATCTCGATAAACTATGTGATGACAAGAAAAGAATGGAACCAAACTAATGTAGTTGTTGACAACATTTTTGCATATAATGTTCCTCTTGATATTATATTCAAAAATGAAGATTCTGAACCAGAATCTATTGAAGAATGTCAACAAAGAAAATATTGCTTTTTTGTGGAAAACAACAATTGAGACAGAATTAAGTTCACTTTCAAAATGTTAAGTTTTTGCTCTAGTAGTCCAAACAGCAGAAGGTGTCAAACCTGTGGGATATAAATGGGTAATTATGAGAAAAAAATGAAAATAATGAGATCAAGGATATAAAGCAAGATTAGTTGCACAAGGTTTTTCACAAAGACTTGATATTGATTTTGAGGAGACATATTCATATGTGGTGGATGCAATCACATTAAGATTTTTAATCAGTCTGGCTGTGTATGAAAATCTGGACATGCATCTTACGGATGTAGTTACAACATATTTATATGGATCTCTTGATAATGATATTTATATGAAAGTTTCAGAATGATTTAAAATACCCTAAACATATAAATCAAGTTCTCAAAAACTATGTTCAATAAAGTTATAGAGATTATTAAATAGATTGAAACAATCAGAATGAATGTGGTTCGATCACCTAAGTGAATATTTGTTAAAAGAAGAATATCAAAATAATCCAATATGTACATGCATTTTTAAAAAGAAATTACAGTCAGGAGTTGCTATTATAACTTCATATGTCGATGATTTAAATATAATTAGAACTCCTGAAGAGCATTCAAAGACAATATAATATCTTAAGAAAGAATTTAAGATGAAAGAGCTCGAAAGAACAAAATTTTGCTTTGGTTTGCAAATTGAGCATCAAGCAGATGAGATATTTGTTCATCAATCAACTTATATAGAATAAGTTTTGAATAGATTTTATATGGATAAAGCACATCCATTAAACATTCCAATGCAAGTTCGTTCACTAGATATGAAGAAATATATATTTTAACCTTGAGATGATACTGAAGAACTCCTTGGTCCAGAAGTACCATATCTTAGTGCAATTGGTGCTTATGTATCTTGCTAATAATACAAGACCAAATATTGTATTTTCAGTAAATTTATTAGCTAGATACAATTGTTCTCCAACAAAAAGGCATTGGAATGAAATTAAACATATACTTTGTTATCTACAAAGAACAATTGATAAGGGATTATTTTATTCAAATAAATAAAATCTTAACCTAGTTGGTTTTGCAGATTCTGGATATTTATCTAATCCACACAAAGCTAGATCTCAGACAGGTTATATATTCACATAGTGAGAAACTGCTATATCTTGGTGATTAGTAAAGCAGACCATAATAACCACCTCCTCAAATCATATCGAAATTCTTGCTATTCATGAGGTTAGTTGATAATGTATATGGTTAAGATTGATGACTCAACACATTTGGGAATTATGTGGTTTGTCGTCTAGTTAACTCCTTCCAACAATATTATACGAAGACAATACGACATGTATAGCTTAATTAAAAGGAGTTTATATTAATGGTGATAGAACAAAGCACATTTCATCGAAGCTTTTCTATACTAATGATCTTGAAAAAAATGGTGCTATCACAATACAACAAATTTGTTCAAAGGATAACTTGATAGACTTATTTACAAAATCACTACCTACCGCAACCTTTGAAATTTTGGTGCACAACATTTGGAATGCGGTGACTCGGAGATCAAAAGTGATGCTACCATGAGGGAGAGTAAATTTTATTTTTATAAGGATATATGAAATAGGAAAATTGCATCAAATGACAAAAACATTTAGAAAAAAACAACTCATGACACCTATTTTTTGTATATTGCGAATATGGAAAAATTAGTGATATCAGACGGTAGTCGTAGGCTATCAAAGGGTTATCAAACGGTAATCATAGGGTTATTGACTTTTAAATTTGCTACTTTTGCGATTTAGAAAATGTAGTGACATGGACTCTATTGTCATAAATTTTATTGCTATTTTTGCAAGAACCCCTATGAAACATGTACTTTTTTTCATTCACTAAGATTGTTTTCCATTGAGTTTTTTTCTAGTAAGGTTTTAACAAAAAAATATTTTGTATATGTAATGAACATTTAAGAGGGAGTATTATAAATACTATTAATATAAGTAGATGCCCATTAAGTATGTCAGTAGCCACATAGCTAGCCACATGTCAACTCTTTTTATATCATCCAACATGTCATGTGTCTATCAAATACTCACTCTTAGTTGCTAAGTAATTGTCTATCAAATACAATTAGTTCAATAATCCACCACCTTACTTACCACTTTTCCTATAAAAAGAGGGCTTTGGTGGATTTGTAAAGACACACCAAGATTGGAGAGAAATTCCAAATAAGAGGAAGAAAGTGGAGAAATTTAAGATTTTGATTTTCCTAATTTTTAAATTAGGGCATTTTTAAAAATAACAAAATAAATTAAAATATTTACCAGCTATAACAAAAAAAAATTATTCTATCAATGATAGTCGGTGATATCCTTTTATCACTGGCTAATCACTAGCTATCAATTCCACTAATAAAATAATAGCATTGCCTATCAAATGTTTGTTATTCTAATCATTGGCTATCAATGCAATTGATAAAAGAATATCGTTGCCTATCAAATATTTGTTATTAATAGAATCTGAAATTTTGTTATAGCTTGTAAATATTTGTCAAATTTGCTATTTTTGACAATTTTCCCTCCAAATTTCCTTATTTCTTTATTTATATTATATTACATTATTTTAATATTATATTTAGCAACTAACTGATGTATTAAATAAATATCAAGTATACGTCATTCACATATTTTAGAAAGCCGATATATTTCAGATTTGGGAATTTTGTTTTTACAACATCAATTAGAGAATTTTAAGAAGAAACACATGAAATAGAGTAAATGGAAAATAAATTCAACTTACAAAAGACAACACGTTAGAGATAAACTCAACAATCAAAAGAACATATGAGTAATAGATTCTATATTATCAATATACTTCAAATCTTTTCTGCTAATATAGCATCGATACACCAATATTGTTATTCGCAATAAATTTTGAATGAATTGTTCGTATACTACTGATACTAATTAAACTTCAAATTACATTTTAAATTATCATGGATACTTGGTGTTAGAGTTTTGGTTTTAGCTATATTTTTTAAGCAGGTTGTGGGTGTTGGTAACTTTATGCTTCTCTTTATTCTTTCTGTATTTGATATTTTGTTCAATGTTATTCTATCCTAAAAGGATGTCTCATAAAATGTTGTTCCTGACTTTTTATTTCTTTCCTTAGTCGAACATTTCTTGGTGTGATTATTCATAAAGAGTTACTTCCATTTTCGAGTTGTTCTATCTGACTTTGGGTTGTTTATCTTTTTCTGTTGTGCTTTATATGGGGTAGTTTTCACTCTTTTTAGGGTTACAACTTCGAAGATATCTTTGAGTCATTTTTATGTGGTTCCTCTGTTCAAGAAGAATAATATTTTTGTTGGGTGCAATATTTGTATTTGTGAAGCGTATGTTATTGTCAATAATCTTGAATTGTTCTCTCGGTCTTTGTGAATCGACAACTACAACTTGCATCAGAAGAGATTCTCTTATTTGGGGAAGCCTTTAAGTATTCCAAGTGGATGTAGTCTTATTGAAGTAATTCACATTGAG
>JBBPDI010079142.1:0-14369 GCA_037974545.1 Cucumis variabilis | reverse complement strand
TCTGCAAAAAGAAAAAGTTTCTCTCAAATATCTCAAAACATTTTCCCATCCCAATTGGTTCCCACAAACCAATCTCATACTAGAGGATAGGAAGGTCTCTGATGAGTGGTGTCCCCAATTTGGTGATTTGTAGATTCAGAGACGTTATCGAGAGTAAGTTATCTTTATCCTATAAATTAAAACCATGCTTAGATTTATATTTAGAATTTTGATTCTAAAATTTTGCCAATGTACTAGTATTTTATGATTCCAAAATTAATTTTAGGAATGGTCTTGTAAAATCTTCTGCTGCCATAGGACTTTTATCCCTTCATCTCCATCCATCATTTTCCCTCTCACGATTTCTATTCAAGCGTCTTCTCTTTGTCGATTTTTGTTTGCGTCCATCTATTTAATCGATTTCTATTCACACGTATCTCTCTATTGTTGTCTCTATCACGATTCTGCTTCTGTCATCTCTCTGTCCATCTTCGTGTCTCTGTCTGTGTGTCTCTATTCGTGTCCATCGTCGATTTTCCAAGAGTATTTTATTTTCGGCTTCAATCTCTCAGAGCTGAATCTCTCAGCTTTATCTGATCTTTACCATCATCTACATAGGTTTCGCTTAGGATTATTTTTCTACTACCTCGTCTCTTTACTGCTATAGATACTTGAAGCTAATGATTAGAGGTTAGTCTTCTTCTTCCTCTCTTCTACATCATTTTTATGGGGAGAGCATTAAGTGGAATATCAGTATCAGTATATAAACTCCTTTTATCATTTCAAACTCTGAAATATAAATGCTGACCCAAATAATTTTTTCACCATAATGTAGATTTTAAGTTCCACATCTTCTACTGACCTCTCTGTTGACTATCTTTTTGCATCAACAACAAGGTAAATACCTTCCAACTTCCATGCTTTTGCATACTTTAATTTTCTTTCTACATGAGTTTAGTTTTTGAAATAGGATGCTATCCTTTATGATGGTATTTTTCATGGATTAGGTCTTTACTCAATTGTATGCCTTAGATTCATTCTTTTTAATAAGTACGGTCGAACTCTTTCTCCCATGAGAGCTTGCACTTGTAGCTTAAAAAAAAGGAATAAATTCTAATCCACAATTTTTAGTTTAGTATTGACTCTTTGAGATACTCCATTTTGCAATTTTGAAGCGAAAGCAGCAACTTCAGTATATCGTATATTTGTTCTTAAAAGTTAGAAAGCAAGTCTTTTGTGCAGTTGGTGGTCTAATGGGTGGATGGACAGTGGGAAGCAGATTAATAAATCAGAAAATTAGAAATTTATCTGATTTAGCTTGTTCTTACTTGTGTTCTATGATCGAAATGAGAAGACTAGCTTACTACTCCAAGTGTGCTCTCTTTTTTCCATTGTAGTAAACATTTACAAAGGATTCTGATTCTCCTTGTGATTGACACTCGTTAAGTTTATGATTGATACATGATTCATAAATACAAATCTTATCACGATTGCTAGTAAATGTGATGCAGAGTGTTCAATTTTGCTTACTTGTGTTAGTCTGTTAAACTATTATTTTCCAGAAAGTCGTGAAGTAAGTCTTTGAATTCTAAGAATGTGATGTAGAAAGAGTACACATTATTGTAGCAACTATTGATATATCCTGGCAGTTCCTTTGCCAATGTATATTTACTGAAAAAATGTACTTTAGAGTTTAGGCTTATGGCTTCCATAAGAGTTGCACTTAGGTAAGGAGTTTAGGACTAGAAAAGAAAAAATCTTAGTTCTTATATTGGTTGGAATTGTAAACAATTTTCATCTTTAAATTTTATAACCAACAATAAAATTGTAGTGAGAATAACTTTGAGATTCCTCTTAATATAAATGAATGATGCCTATGAATGCTTCTGTTGTGTTAATACAAATTATTAGATTATTGTAGAATGGGATTGAATTGCTCATTGCTTAAATGCTTCTGTTGTTTTATTTTTTTCTTTCTCCTCCAGTCACCTACAACCATTCATCCATTTCCCATTTTTTAATTGAACAAGGATAGTTAATTATGAACTTTTGAAACATCTCCTAATAAGATCCCGTATTAGTCAGTTTGATTCTAACCAATATTGAAACTCAATCGAACCCCACCAACTTGGTAAAATGGAAATCAAACCAATGTCTAACCGTTTAATTTTGGGTACATTTCTATTTTCGATTTTGGGTGGTCCAATAATTAAGTTGTTTTCTTTCCATTTTCTCCTTTTTTTACCCTTTTCTTTTAATTCACAAGTACTTACGATCTAATGTGAAAGCTAAAGCTAATAAGGAAATTGATTAATGAGTTTGATGAAAGATTTAGTAAAAAATGTGTAATGAAGTAGATGCCTCAGTTGTAACGAAACTTAATGCAAATGGGAGAATTTTGTAGCTAATAACAAACTATCAAGTATATGATTTCTATTCTATTTAAAAACTGAAAAATCCTCTATCCTATTTAAGAGCCATCTCCAATTAAATGTCGAGGAGTGGTGATTGATTGATATTAGATTATGGTAGAATGGGATTGGTAATAAATCGAATTGCTCATTGCTTATTTTCTAACTGTTTTCTTTTTTCTTTTTTCTCCAGTCACCTACGATCTCTTCAAAGGATTTGAGACAATATAAAAGTTGTAATCATTATTTGTATTGACAACTTGGAGCTACTTTTTAATTGAACAATTAAGCTTTTAAAAGTAGTGTAGCCTGAAAAAGGTGGGGCTTGACTTGTTTCAAGAATCGGATTTTTTATCCTCCACTGAACAAGAATTTGAGCATTCTTTTGGAAGGACGGGAGGAGCACAACAACTTGATCTTTGGTAGGGGGAGTTTTTCAATAAAACCTTGAATTTTTTATTTACTTGTTATTATTCTCAATATAATCAAAATGTTAAATCATTTGTTTGGTATCTTAGCTTGACATATTATGGGCCCTCTAAAATATAACAAAAGCCTCCAATCTTCTTAGTGCCAAACGCACCAAATTTCTACTTAGCTCTTTGGTCATGCCATGTTTTCTAGAAACTTGCATGCCTAGTAATTCAATTTCAACTAAGAAACATATCATTAAATTTCCTTGTCCCTTGTTTTGCTGTGATCCCTATTACTTTTTCTAAAGAAGTGGCCTTTTTGCTCTTTGTTTTTCGTTTCTAAGTTGATTTCCTTTTATATTCTCTTTTCTCAAGTAGTGCTTGTTGACCAAGTCATTGACGATTGAACATGTCATCCAATTAAGATTAAGATGTCGAAAATGTTCAACAAAGATTGGGTACATTTGAATCGGTATGAAAGTAACTAACTTTTAATATGAGTTTAACCTGTAATGCATATTTAACTAAATTAACTTTATTTAATAGTGCTACTAGTGAGTATATGAAAGGAGCATGGAAGTTTCTGCAAGAAGTGAAGAAAAGGAAGCCAAATGCCAATAAATTTTTGTGTCCATGTAAAGACAGTAGAAACATGAGGCATTGTGATTTTCAAATCATATATGAGCACTTGGTCATTAAAGGAATGGACCCTACATATAACTTTTGGTACCATCATGGAGATGTATACAAAGGAGATGAAGTTGAGAATGAAGTGGATGATAGTTTTATGTTTGAAGCAACGAACTTCTATAAGAGCACATATATGGGAAAAGAGGACACCATTCATGACCATTCTACATCAAGAAAGGAAAATAATTTTTCTCAAAAGGTTGAAGAGGCAAATTGGCCATTGTATGATAGTTGTACAAAGTATATAAATATGTTAGCAATGGTAGCATTGTACAAACTGAAAACTTTTAATGGTTGGTTAGATACAAGCTTCACTAGCCTTTTGGGGTTTTGAATGATATGCTCCCAATGGACTATGTTATTTCAAGATCTATTTATGAAGTTAGACAATTATTTAATAAAATTGATTTAGGTTATAAAAAATTCATGCATGTGTTACAGACTGTTGCCTATTTAGAAATGAGAATGAAAAGTTAGCAAGTTGTCCTCAATGTGCAAGTTCAAGATGGAAGATTGATGAATGAACAAACCAAATCAAACAAGGTGTGCCCGCCAAGGTATTGAGATACTTTCCTATAATTTCACGACTTCAATGAATGTTTAAAATAAAGGAAGTTAGTGAAAGTTTACGTTTCCATTGGAGCCATAAAAGTATTGATGGAAAGATCAAACATCCAACTGACTCTGTTGCATGGAAAACAATTAATAAAAACTTGCCCAGGTTTTTATGAATCCACGTCATCTTAGGTTGGACCTTGCTACAGATGGGTTTAACCCATTCTTGAATTTAAGTAGTGGATATAGTTGTTGGACAGTCATGCTTGTTACTTACAATCTTCCTCCTTGGTTATGCATGAAAAAAGAAAACCTAATGTTGACACTGTTGATTCTTGATCCCAGACAGCCCGAAAATGATATTTATGTATATCTACAACCCCTTGTGGAAGATTTACAACTTCTATGGAAAGAAATACAAGTTTATGATATTGTAGGTAACACCCATTTCAATTTAAGGTTGATTCTTATGTGGACTATAAATGATTTTCCAGCATATGGAAATCTTGCCAGATGCACTACAAAAGGTAAACATGCATGTCCAACATGTGGAGATAGTACTCATTCTTATTGGTTGAAACATAGTAAAAAATTTCCATATATGGGTCATAGACGATTCTTGTCAAGGGTTCATCCATATCAAAGGAAAAAGGCATAGTTTGATGGTAAAATAGAAGAAGAGTTACCTCCCAAAATAGCTACAAGTATGCAATTTATGCCTAACTTGAAAATTTTGATAATTGTTGGGAAGAACGTGAAAAGAAGAAGAACAAAAGTCATAAAGAATCGTCAAATCAAAGGTGAAAGAAGTGATCGATTTTCTTCGATCTATCATATTGGAAGGTAAACAAACTTGAAGTTTATGATGCATCTTATTACATTTCAAACTATTATGGTTCAAACTACGTCATAACCAATTTGAAACTTTGATTATCTAAGAATTACCAATACAACACAACTTGGATGTCATGCACGTGGAGAAGAATGTATGTGAAAATATTATAGGTATATTATTATATATAATGGAAAGTCAAACGATGGAATTAATGCAAGAAAAGACTTACAACTTTTGAAAATTCGTCCTAACTTGTATCCTCAAGACTGTAGAGGAAGAACTTATCTACCTCCTGCTCCACACACATTGTTAAAGTCTGAGAAGAACTTATTTTGTTCAAGGTTGTACAAGCTAAAGTTGTCTGGTGTGATACAGTCCAAACATTTCAAAGTGTGTATCATTAGATGAATGCAAAGTGATGAGGTTGAAGTATCATGATTATCATGTGTTGATGCAACAACTTTTATCTGTGGTGCTTAGAGGCTTGCTTTCAAAAGGTCCAAGACATGTAATATACAAGTTATGCTCATATTTCAATAGACTTTGCCAGAGTATAATTGATAGAGAGGTTATGTTGGATCTTGAAAAAGAAGTGGTGGACATTTTATGTTTTTTTAAAGGTACTTTCCTCTGTCATTTTTTGATATAATGACACATTTGTAATTCATTTAGATCGCACCGGCTATATATGTGGACCGGTTCAATTTCATTAGATGTACCCATTTAAAAGGTACTTGTCTTTGGTCTATTGATAATTATGGTTTTTCGTGCACTAATAACATTTATTTTAGATACATGAAGGTATTGGAAGGTTATGTATGAAACAAAGCACGACCAGAAGGGTGCATTGCAACATGTTACTTAGCTGATGAATGTGTTGACTTTTCAAACAAGTATTTTAAACAATCAGTTGAGGTGGTGAATAGTCAACAACGTAACGAAGAATACCAAAACGATGTCATCTTAGAGGGTCGTCCTATATATTCTGGAACTTCAGTTGAACTATCTAATGATGTACTTGAGAATGCACACCAATATGTCTTATTCAACACATTGGAGGTGGAACCATTTATAGAGTGAGATATAACCCTAAACAAGATAACTTATTATAATTTAAGTCTACTATTTAATGATCGTTAATTTTGAACAGGATGCATATGAATGAACTTATGGTTTTAGATAAGAGACTAGAAAAAGATTCCAATCTACTTTGGAAGATTGATATAGAACAATTTCCATTGTGGTTGAAGTCTAAGGTGATACTAACTAATTTGTAAACATCCTATCAAACAATGGATATATAAAATTGTAAGATACTTTAACTAACAAGTAGATTGTTCATTCTTATCAGCTTGAATTAGATTCATCCGTTGAAGGTTACTCAGACTTGTTAAAATGGCTTATGAATGGACCAAGAAAAAATGCAATGTCTTACACTGGATACATTATAAATGGGAAACGATTTCACACAGAAAATGTTGAAAAATCAACTCAAAACAGTGTTGATGTTGTAGATGCTACAACATTATGTAGATCTAGTGCCAAAGATAAATCTCAAGTTATGGATGTAGTCGCTTATTATGGAGTGTTACAAGAAATCATCTTGTTAGACTATTATTTCTACCAACTTCCAATCTTCAAATGTGATTGGGAAAATGTTTGCAATGGAGTAAAAGTTGAGGAAGGATTCACTCTTGTTAACTTACATCAAGGTCAAAGCAAGTTTGTACGAGAGCCTTTCATATTTGCATCCCAAGTCAAACAAGTGTTTTATGCTGGAGAAAATGACACTTCAAATTGGTATGCGTATGAAAAGCACCACCAAGAGGGTTTCAAGACTTGGAAATGTACGATGAGAATTATGATGATACTTCATTTAGTAATGAAAACATACATAGTGAAGTTGAAGACGCTGATGAAAGGGATGAGCTTACTTATGCAAGACAAGATTGTGAAGGTGTTTTCATTTGATGTTTCTTGTTGCTCTTGTTGAATGTTTTTAATTATACATATATGTATAGTATGTGAAAGTAAGATGACTTTCAAAGTGGTTGGAATATTGTACTTTGTTAGTTTGCTTGTTGGAGATTTAGTATTTATGCATTTGATGTTACTTGTTGGATGTCTCTAACTACATATATGTAGAGTATGTGAAGTAGTTATGTTAGTTACGTTGAAGGGTAGGTTACTAAGTTTGAGAGGGGGGGTTGGGTTTGAGATTAAGTCTATATGCATTTGATGTTTCTTGTTGAATGTTTATAACTACATACGTATAGAGTATGTGAAAGTAAGATGACCTTAGACTTTATAATCTTCTTTCTCTTTGAAAGTGGTTGAAATATTGTACTTTGTTGGTTTGCTTGTTTGATGTTTCTTGTTGCTTTGAAATATTGGGTTTAAATATTGTTTGTTGCTGGGAGCACATTGAACAAACTGAGGCTACCACAACAATTTCAACGACTAACGTGGTTGATGATCCATTGAGTAAAGTTCTTAACCCTGATCGTGGTCATGTCAGACAATTTGGTTTTGGTGTGACCCGTTCAAAACTAACTCTTTTGTCTCAACAAGATCACAAGTACGAGATTTTGGAAAAAGAATATTTGAAGATGAAGGAAGAAATAATAGAAATGAAAGCAATGAAAGTGGAAATGATAGAAATCAAAGCACTATGTCATCTTATTTAAAGAAACAGGTATTTTTTTTTTTTACTTAGATTCTTTTTTTTTCCTGTTAGTAGTTAACTATATTTTTGGTTTCATATGAGATTATCATAGGCTGAACCAAGTGCGAACTTTCAAATGCTACTGCAAGTGTGCTTAAGCGAATAAATATTCCTCCAACTTGTCCAATGTCTTCTCCATCGGTAAATTTATTTGTAATAGGATGAAAATCATTTATGTTGTCATTATTTTCTTATTCTAATATCTCATATTTATCTTTTGACAGTGTATCAATAACAACACTCAAATTAAGTGCAAGTTATTAGATTGGTATGGCTCAAGAGAGATTGTTGCAGAAGAAAAGATGGTCTTCTAATGATCCAGCTGCTTTGATTCATCATGTTCCTATTGGTCCACATGTAGTTAGAGTATGGATTGATGTAGAAAAAAAACCGAACACATATTTGTGGAGGCCAACATCACAAATGACATGTATTGTAGAAGCTTTGGGAAGTACAATTGCATGGCCAAATGATAAAGTAACTATTGGTATATTATCTATTTCTAATATTTTTTGCTACATTTGTTAAAGATTTTTTATAATTGTTTAATTAATATCCACTATTCTTAGTATCTATGTAACACCCCAAGCACTAAGGTAATGGATTTTAATCGACTTACTTTATTTTTTTGGATTTTAAATGTTTGATGGGTGCAATTTATCTCTTTTAGATTGAAAAAAAACATTAAATTTGTGGATAAGAAAAGAAATGAAAGGGGAAATTTGTTTGGGAAATAATAATAATAGTAATATGTTATTTTTATTATTAATTATTATTATTATTATTAAGTTAAAAAAAATTAGGGTTTCTCTCTCTCTCTCACGCGCACACCTCTCCGCCCCCCCTTCTTCTTCTTCCTCTTCCCTTTCCTTTCCGTTTTCTCCTCTCCTTTATGCCCTAACGCCGTCGGCCATAACCACCTCTCCTCCTCTGGTTTTTCCAGTTGCCTGCAAGCGTCGTCGGTCGACGATAAAATTAAAGTCGCCCCACACTGGTCTCCATCCACGAAACCCAACTGCGCCACTGTCTGCCCATATGAATCGCGAGCCGTCGTGTGTAACCCTCTCCAACCAATCCGTGTCGCCATGACCCTTCATCGCCAGTTGCAAAGTCGTCACGTGGCTCCTCGGTGAAACTCTCCTGAGCTGTCTACACCCTTCGTACGGATCTGTCTCCATTTGGCAAGCGCCACCGTGCGATCTTCCATCTCTCAATCACTAACCATAAGCCGATCTGCAGTCCGCCTTGTTGCACGATCTTTTCGTTTAGGTTCAATACTGCTGCCTCTTTTCTACTGTGAAATCGAAGTGGTTTTATTGGTAATAAATTAAGTATGGGTTATATTTGTTCAAAGTTGTGCAAGCGTGGTGGTTGGAATAATTGGCTAATTTGTTAATTTATTCTTAAAGGTGACATCGACGTCTCGACGTTGGGGTCCTTGAGTGTTGACCATAAATTTTATTGGAGCTAGATTCTCCACCTTCTTGGGTAAGTTCATGGATAATGTAGTTTAATGAATTGAATGAAGGAACGAATTTGGGAAAATTACTGAAATTTGTTATCATGTTTAGGTTGTTTTCGTGGACATTAGTTCGATTAAGGCGCTTAGGTAACAATAAGGTAAGGGGCTTCCTACTGGACTCACCTATAGCCGTGAATGTGATGGAATGTGTTGTTATATCTGAACTGAGAAAGGATGATAGTTGTGATATATACTTCTGAATGTAAACTTATTATTTATTGTATGTTGTGTTTGACTGAGAAAACATATATCTATGTATGGACGGATGTGGACTTGGTATTCGAGTGCACTGTTGTGTGTGACTGGATATGTATGTATAGACATATGACTGATGAACGATTGAAACTTGATGATTATTCTTAAAGGAGGTAGATTTGAAAAGGTAGATTCTTGTCTTGACTGAATGTATGATATTTTGTTAAGGATGTGTTCTTTGGAACTGAGAAGATAGTGTGGTTGTGCTCTTGTAGACTGTGGAGAGCATTATGGTTACTTAGATGTGTTTTTGACTGGCTGTGGGGCTGAACTAGAGTAAGTTGACTGTTACGGGTTAAATGGAGTTTATACGATGGGGTTATGAGAATGTTTTGTAAACGATTGTTAAGATGAAAGATTGGACCGAGGGGAAAAATTATTAGTTATCCTATTATGTAGCTACCTTGCAGGTGTCCTACGGGATCACCACTTTTTTTTTATATATCCTGAGGGATTATTTGACTGATATGTGTTTCTGCAGAACACTAGATTGATTATGCGTCCTTCGAGATGTTAGACTGATTATGTGTATCCTACGGGATCACAAGACTGTGATTGTGCGGGGTAGTCCACTAGGGATCTAATAATTTATTTTTTTCCTAACGGGACCAGTAGTGGGTCTCTTACTGAGTATGTTTGTACTCACCCTTTTATGTTTAATATTTTTCAGGAAAAGATAACAGAGGAGGTAGACCAGCGAGAGGCAAGAAGGAGGCGTGACTGTCATAGGGAATATCGTTCAAAATGCTTTCACCTATGTTTTGTTGTTTTTCTTAAGTACATGAGACTGTCTAGAATTTTTTTTTTATGATTTAATAGAGTTGTGAACATTTGTTTTGCGAACTGTACTTTTAAAATTTTGGTTGTTTGAAATAGGGCCCGAATAAAGGTTTCTTTAATGTTATTTGACTTGATGATTTTTTTTTATAAAGACTCATGTTTAAAAGAATTTTTTTTTCTATTAGAGTTATGACCACAATTTAGTTTCAAAAGTTGAGTCTTTATAGTCTACATAATCATACATTGATATATGTTTTTATAAATTTATGTAGGTGAATGAAATGGTATCTTAACCAAAGGACTAAAGAACCAATGATGGTAGTTAGCTTATACCTACAATATATTTGTGAACACTTATATCGAATTTTGTCTGTATTCTGAGGGTTAATTTGTGTTGTTGGTATATTTATAAAATACTTTATTTACCTTCATGTATCATTTTAGACTGCAACTTTAATTAAAAAAATTATTAAATGCTTTATTTTGTAATTTTATGTGTGTAGATTTAACTAAATTTAAGTCCTTTAACTAAAATTTATCAAAAGCTAATTAATTGAAATTTTATTTTTGAGAAAAAAAATTACCTCTTTTGTAGGCATAAGTTAAAGTTATAGAAAGATTTATATAACTTAAAATGAAATGCTATTAAAAGGTTATTATAATTATTAAAATAATTGAAAATGATTAAATAGCATTATTATAGCTTAATATTACATCTGCAATATATTATAGCTTAATATTACAGCTGCAAATACTATAATATAGCTTAATATTACAGTTGTAAATACTATATTATAGTTTAATATTAGAGTTATAAATACTATATTATAGTGTCAAAAAATGTTATTATATGTCAAAGATAGCACATTATTTAAGTTATATAAACTTATTATAGCTCTAATGAAAAATACTATCAAATGTTTTTATAGCAACGTATATAGGCTATATCTTCATGCTCTACGATAGCACTTGTTATAACTTCAAAAAAATGCTATAAAAAGTCCTAAATTTTTAATAACATGGGTTGTCAAGACTTTCGAAAAAGGTTATAAAAAGTCTATTATAACTTTTTTCGTTAGCTATCGTATGTCTTATTTCTTGTAGTGAAAAGAGAAAAACCTACACTTTTTCATTCTTTTAACTTCTCTTCATTAAAGAAAAATCCAACATTATTTTAAGCTACATAATATAATGTTGGATTTTTCTTTAATGAATTATTGCATACATAGAATAATCAATTATTATTTCAAATAATTAGTCTCTATACTTTGATGAACTCTCACAAATAGCCATACGACATTGTTCTTCTAGTTTCTATTTTTTAAAATTGTTTATGAGAATTTTATCAAATTATTTAACATTTTATCAAAATTCTATCACTGATAGTCATTGATATGCTATAATGATATAACACTATCAGTAATAGAATCCAAAATTTTATTATAGTTTGTAAATATTTTAATTTATTTTACTATTTTTAAAATATCTAAAAAAAAGTTATTTTAGTTTTCATTAAAAAGATTGTAAAAGTAGAAAGAAACAGAATCAAATTGCGTTGGACAGAAAAGACAGCGATAGAGAGAGGTTCACTGTAAAAGATCGAAAAAAAAAAGTCAGAAAAGATGAACAGAAAAAGGGGGGAAATGTTATCTTGGAAATTTCTGAAAAGAGGTATGTCACGTATGATGGTCGACATGCAATGAATCTATTACACGTGTAGCCAGCCCTTACCCCGACTAATCTGCTGACTCTTGTTCGGTCAAAGCAAACCAGAAAAGTTGTTCAGTTGCCATTGTTAACTTTCGGGTATGAGCCTGGGTTCTGTAGGCCCATTTTTCACAAAATTATGATAGGCCCATCAAGTGAATGGGGCCCATTAATCAGCCCAATTCTTCTGTACCGTTTACATAGAGTCAGCTTTTCTTTCCTCTGCCACGTCCCGAAAGGACTTCAATGTAGCTTTTTTTTGCTTTTATATGAACGTGGTCTAGTTACATCAAAAATCACTGATGATATGTTTTTGAAATGATGATTGGAATAGTGATTTTATATAAAAAAAAGATGATACAATTTGTATAAAATTGATTTCTAAACAATCAAATTTATTTTTTTTGTAATAAACTTTTAAAATTTATTTTCAAAACTTATTTTCAATCATTATGTTTGATACCAAAAATGATTTTAAAACTATCAAAATTACTAAAAAATGGTATTTTGGGTATTTCAAAAACTATATAAAATAAGGTGGTGATTTTCAAATAATCACTTTTTCACCATCATTAGAGAGATTTTGAGTGACTTCTTATTTTTCTAAAATTATTTTTTTAGGTTGTCAAAAGTGATTTTGGCTTCACTACCAAACACACCCTTAATATGTTTTATATAATCAAAATTAATCTTTCAAGACTAGAAATATGTATATGCGTAGTTTTAAAATTGATAAAAGTAATTTTAATAATTTCAAAATCATCCTCAATCATACACTAATATGAAAAATCAACTATATAATACAAAACACTTTCATTTATTCGTTTGCATGGAATATGTACTTGTATGTTTACTCTTTTGATTGGTATTTGAGATCCATACTAGAATAATTTATATGTTTAATCTCTAGATTATTAGAGTTGACAAGTTTAAAAAGAGAAAGAACATTGTTCATTTTGGTAGAGTCCATTAAAACATTATTAATAAGATTGTCTATGTTAATGGAATCTTTATAGAGCTCTAATAGGGTAGAGAGAGTAAATGGATGATAACTACTTAAGAGACAACTAGATTGTCCTTAGTCCTTTATTCAAGAAGAGGATATAAAGTATAATTAAAGTTTCAAACGTTTGATGGAATCTTTATAGAACTCTAATGGGTAGAGAGAGTAAATGGATGATAACTACTTAAAAGACAACTAGATTATCCTTAGTCTAGATTATCCTTAGTTCTTTATTCGGAATGAAGATATAGAATATAATTAAAGTTTCAAACGTTGGAAACAAAAGAAGTATATAATCTCTAAATAAAAAATTATAAGATTTTTATCCTAATGCAAAGCTACTTGATAAATTTAAAATTTATATAACAAGGACTATAATTACGTCAAAAAAACTAGATTAATTGTGGTATTAATTTTTTACGGTTTCATTAATATTTTTTATATTTTTATAGGTTTCACATAACATATCAATTGAAATATTTTTAAAAAATAGTAAAAATACTCTGAAGGTCCTTGTGTTTTCAAGAATCGGTGCATTATTTGATCGTCATATTTTAAATGGATATAGTACATTTTAGTTAATGAGTTTTCAAAAATGTATTCCAAATGTCTCTTCACATAATACATCTATTAAATTAAAATTGAAAAAAATAGTTTTTAGTCTTTTCGTACCTCTCTTCTTTCTCTCTATCTCACTTATTCTCTCTCCTCCATCTCCATCTTTCTCTGTCATTTTTCAATAGAATCAAGCAATTTCATAATTTGAAATTGTGAAGCCATATATTGTTTCTTATTCAAAAAAAGATGAAGAAGAAGAAACTTGCGAACTTCTCGCGTCCATGAAGAAGATGAAGATTTCACAATTTCTAGATTGAAATTGTAAGTTCTCCCACATGTCAGTACTTATACATGGAGAAGACGTTTGGATTCAGAACAATAAATACGAACACACTGTAAATTCTGTTTGGTTACTGAGAAAAGCTTTCTCAAACCAAAACAACAAAACTCTATTTCATGAAAAACCTAAAAAATGTTCAGAAGATGACGAGACTGTTGTAACTTTTCTACACCCTTAAACCATTACCATGAAAAAAACAAAACTAAAAAATTAATAAAACTAAAACCCACGAAATTACTCTCCTCTCTCTTTCTTTATATATCTTACGTTCTTTCTCTCCGGTCCTAAAAATGGAATTTGAATTACAGATCAACTAATATGATACTATACATATTTTCAGAAAATTGAGACATTGACATTTCAATCCACCATAACATCATCAACTAATATGACATAAATCGATTTGATCAAATACCGATGTTTCTCATATCTCAATGTTTTTTTAATATAATATTAAAGTAAAAGAATATTAAACTCTTACCAAATATTTTATCCTCAGTCTTCTAATCATCCCATTAATTTTTTTTCTTTTTTGTAAACAATAGATATGTCTGCTGTTTTCAAGATTTTCTTCATCTTCTTTATCTCTACTTCTT